>ATSW01121571.1:0-16370 GCA_000444245.1 Botryllus schlosseri
GCATAACTGTAGTAATAGCTGAAACTAAGTCGCTTACCGCAACGTCGAACTTCATATTGGAATCCGACAGCTCGACGGATCCTATTTCAAATTCAATTGCGCCTGCTTCTTCCGAGTGCGAGCACCTAGCAAGCAGGCGAGACAGTCTTTGAGCATCTTCACGCATATCGCCCGCAATTTTCAAGGTTGCTATCTGAATGTACAAACAGTGAACACCGATGCCATTTATAGTGCTACCGGAAAGATTTGACGAAAGTTAAGTTACATACGCGTGTAGTTAGGACATTACATTACTCATCGGCATAGCGTAGGGTTACCATACGTCCTCTTTTAAAAGGATTTGTACTCTTTTTTTACATTTTTGAAAATGTCCTTGGAAGACTCCCAAATATCCTATTTTTAGAGATTTAGTCCTCTTTTTCGAGAATTTTCTTTGAATATAGGATTAGATTCGAATGAGATACAGTAAATCAGAACTGAATTAACGCCCCGGCGGGTAATTCGGGTGTTGGGCCGAAAATTGAACCTTTTATTTTTGTCAACCAACGGATAATGTGAAAGAAAAACTGTATTTCGGGAGTTGAGCCAAAAAATGAGCTGTTTTTAGTCAACCGATCACGAGGCGGGAGAAAACTACCATTTTTCAGGATTTTCCTCCGGTATTGCAAGTCTGAATATGTTGAAAAAGTGTCCACTTTTCTGATTTTAAAAATATGGTAACCCTAGCATAGCGGAAATATCGACTCGCTTACAAGTGTTCGCTTATATATCTGTTAAAGGAGATATGGCAAGGTGCAGGTCGTTGAGTCATCTGGTAGATAATTTTCAATATATCACTCTAATATATTGAATGAAAACAACCAGAATTCTAAAATATATTCCCATCATCGAAAGCATAAGACATATGCTAATATATATCACAGCATTTTGACATCCAGATATATAGATCTGAGAGAAATTTGATGATCTCGTTAATAACTCCATATTACTGATGAAGCAGTCATGCTTTTGAACGATTTCTTGTATAGAATGGAAAGTTACGTAAATTCAAAGCTTAAAATTATTCAACTCATTCATTTCATGTCTGTATAGATCAGTGGTTCCCAACCTTTTTGTCTTCATTCCCCACTTCAGATTTATTCTGAGCCTTCATTCCCCACCAGGACCGTAACACCACTTCGTCAGCCCCGCCAAAAACGTTGATCTTAGGCTCTCACAGGGTGACAAACCCATCTTTTGGAGGGCGGAGCCTCCCACAACCCCATCAGCCATGCTGAGCCTGTACGCTTTCCCCCGCTACTTCGAGCAACGCCTTATTACGACAACTTTCCACGCGCGAAGCGCGAAAAATTTATATAATTCGTGTTTGAATCGGTAAATATGATCGGGAATTGCATATACCGTATTNTGTTATCATTTTTTTTATCNCCTCTCTGCTCACNTAATCAGATTTACCGGTANAGCTGAGTGNGGTGTGTTGGAAAAGGTAGNACCCCTAAATAAGAATTAAACATCTTCGGGTGGACGCGTTGGTATATTGACTTCATTACATTATGCTATTTTGTGACCTCCTAATCTNCTATGTCAAAAGATATGGAAATCGCCAAAACTAAAAGGCACACANGATTTCAAATTGGTATTGCTTTACTGGCAAATAATTTTTCNCTGCGGGATGGCATTTGCCCTGTGGGGTTCAGATTGCCAGGACAGGAACATTTGACGCCAGCCATTTAGCCGCCTATGGACAATTAAACATATTTGTATATTGTAGGCCTATATATATAGAAGTTTTCGGTCACCACAAGGCTATTACTTCTCGGCCAAAGTCTTTTCGCTGCTGATCGTTCTGGCACACTTCTCGGAGTTGTATGTTATACATATGGCCTATAACTTCATATGCCTTGGTGCGTCGTGGCGCAGTAATGGCCGACGGCGAAGTCTATATTTCTATAAATTTTACGTATTTTCGTGGGGGGAAGGGTACCCAATAATCAGATATTCGGCAAAATTGAATCGCGCACCTAGCACGAAAATTTTTTGAAAAGGTGGCATAAATTTCCAAAAAATACTTTAATTTATGTTAATTACCGGAATAATCTGGGGCCTCTTCGAGTTCGCCCCGCTAAATTGGGTGGGTTTGGAGTCGCGGCAGTTACGGTCCTGTTCCCCACTATCCAGCACTTTTGTCATCACAGAGCATCTATCGGTAACTGCTTTTTTGACTACACAAGACACACAACCACACCATAGTACGCAATAGAATCGCCTATAAGTGCAACATAAAACGTATTGTGAACCGATACCAGAGACGCTCAAAATTTCGCGAAAGCGTTATTTCACGTCAAACTAGTCGTGCTGGATGCGTTTGTGACGCCATCATTGGCCAGCCAGAGTTGAAAATGAGGTTTTGTGAACAACACGCAATATAATGTTCGATACATACATTCCAGAGCACTTAACTGGTAAGGGTAATTGCCCATGTGTCTCTGTGAATATGTAGACTGTCTTGTATATAATTTTGAACAAATGCGTCTATTCCCCACCAGAAACCATTGAATTCCTCACCAGTGGGGAATTCCCCACCGTTTGGAAACCACTGGTATAGATGGGATGAAAGCACATTCAAAAAGGAGGATTATTGGCACTGCAATCTATTGCACTCAACATGTCGCACACAGTTTAAATAATAATCCATTTTACTGTATCATTTATTATGAGTAGGCTACTCGCAATGAGAACTGATTTACCTTCAAGCAGAATTTTCCTTCTAATACCGCCAGTGACGACGAATAGATCGTCATGCTGCTATTCGCCTTCACTTTAGCAATGGATGGAATTGATTGCGCAACAGACAATACATCAGCCGCGTCACAATCTGCGTCCAATTTTATCGAGGTGACTCTCGTCATAACGCCACGAGCCAGAAGAGGGGTGCATTGGCGTATAATTCTGAGATCATTGACGTCGCTTATCGTATCGCCTTTAATCTTCGTTTCGAGGATCTTCAGCAGTACTTTTTGTAGATCACGCAGCGTGTCTTCACCTGTGTAATAATACAATTAATATTGGATTCGTGTGGGGATCAGATAGATTTGCGCTATAAGCTCACGTATTTTGGATATGGAAGTTACAACTCGCCATTTGTCATTGTCTGCAATGATTGCCACTCCAAGTAGAATATAATTATGAATATGGGTAGAAGATAGTTCATCTTGTAGATTCTTCAACCTTTTGTTTTTTTCCATTGAGAGCCAATGAAACGCAGCTAAGATATCCTGATAACAGTTGCAATCAACGTTTAATTTTCAGTTCAAAAGTACATTGGTTTGTTGTTAGATATAAAACGAATAATATAGCCTATATACCTAAGAAAATTACAAACCGACGGGGCAATAGTGTTCAGAGAATCATATTTTACGGTTTCTCGGTAGACTGCGCAAACGCAAATTATAATGAAGGGTAAAAGTTTCGAAGCCAAAATTTGGTAGGATCACATTTATTTACGAAGGACGCTTTATTAATAGCAGACTAAAAATATTCCGGAGTAAGAATAAATTATACTAATAAAGCCTATGTTTAATTTGGATTCACTGACTTGCAAGACCAGATTTCTCACTGGGCAAAATCAATATTGTCGCAATTTAAATGAAATGTGGAGTATCGTGGAACTAGTCATTTTCTTCAATAATTATTGTGTGAAGTATTTTGGAAAGTATTCATTTATCAAAGCACTACATGTATATCTAGAATCATATTTTGATCGCCTAATTGTAGTGCATGTATTGAATGCGGATGCCGTATTCGTAAATTCAAATGGAAGATAACGTCATCAAACTCGCGTGAATTAAAATAAAAAAGTGAATGCAAAGATAGTCAGATTTTTGTCACTCGCCGATAACTATCATAACTAAACCTTTAATTTTCAATAGTATGTAATTTTGACAGGTCGAGGTGCTGGTGCTTTAAGTGCCTGATCGTAAATCTGGCTTTGGTTATTATGACAGAAACGGGAACCTTGATGTCATGAGATACATAACGAAGTCTTGGTGAGTTGATGACATCAATAAAAATAATTCGGCAAATATATATAGGGAGAATTTCTTGTGAAGTTGATATTGTACTCACTCGCATAGCTTCGCTAATAAATGTATAACGAAGGTGGTGATCCTCTATTTTCTTTCCCGAGAATTTTCCGTTAATTGGGTCAAACGTCACGGAAATGTAATGAGCCATTGCATGAGCGGTGTTCTTATCAGAATCTTGTATTTCTAAATCCACTGTTCCCCCTACTGCTGCCTTGTATGCGACGGCCATTACGAACTTCATTTTCTTGTTTATAATCTTCTCATCGCCAGCATGGTTTCCGTTGAAAAAGTTTATTGCATCAAGAAGAATTTTAATGTCAGACATTGTTTCGTTCTCCTTGATTTGACCAGCCAGGTGTATCAGCATTGCTGGCGTCTTGCACATGTCTTTTATCGCTGGGTAACGATGCAAGAGTAGACCAGCACGTTGCCGTTCGCCCGTGAGTTGTATAAGGATATCCAGTACGTCTTTTTTGTTGAAGCCCATGATATTGACAATTGGTATGTCCATGACGTATGTCAATTTCCAAAGCCATTGAGGCGTTGTTGTACACATTACCCACATACCTCCGTATATATCGCCTCGAAGAAGGTTGATTATTATGGAAATGGGTTGTACTTTTTTGTCCAATGTTATGGCTGGAATAATATTTGATTGACTTTCGGAGATGTCAATGCCGTCGATGATCACTAAAACTTTAGATGGATTCTCGGCTATCCATTTCTCAAGCGGTTTTGAGGCTTTCGCGCTTGTGAAGATGCTGGCGAATCTATCCTTGAATAACAGTTCGAAAGGTCTGCATTTTCTTTTCCATTCTATGTATTTTCCTTCGATGAACACGATGACTTTGACATCGGATGGCCCGATAATTTCACCTCTCATTGCGCGATTTGTATACTTTATTGCACTGGTAGTCTTTCCTTCCCCAGGTCCGCCAACAACTAGGACTGTTTTGGATGTTTGGTTATTCGGGCATTGATGTATTGTCCCCAGCGACACTGCGTTGTATAATTCCCTTTCTTTCCGATTAGCCCTGTTTCCCATACTTCTCATCCACTTCCCAAGTGCCAAGCGCTGATAACCGGCGTCGTACTCATTCTTAAGTAGTGTTAGATCCACCTCTGAATGGTCGTTCTGCTCTTTAAGTTTTTCAACTTTCATTTTCGTCTCTTCGTTGATCTGATACGCGATATCTGTTGTGCCATGATACATTCTGAGGGTCGTTTATATGGCTTCCAGAGGGGTAACCCAAATCTGCTAACCCACTCAACGGAACCATAATCATGCCACGGTTTTCGAATGAGTTAACGTTCTAATTTTGCAATATAGCATGATGTAGGGGAGATGTGGTACCGATGGATCACTGGGACCGAAAATACTTTGAAAATTCTCTATGATAATTCCATGATTACACTCCGTGAACTTGTCTACAATTGCATGCTGGCAAAATCTTTCCTCGCATACAAAAAAATTCGATGTGCGCGAGCTATGGGGTCTCTCACTGATGATTTTTGTTTTGGGGGATCTAAACTAAATTTAGATCGACATATCCATTTTTCTTTGTAACCTTCAACACGAACAAACCAGCAATCATTTTTATTGTGAAGTGTAGGGCTTGTATCAGGCTATATAATGGCACCTATTATTTTTTTCAGTACTTTCGTTGAGTGGACTTTTTTTCGATTCATGTATAAAATTCGTAGGGTGGGGACCGATGATACAATAGCCAAATCAAGCAAAATAATCAAGCATATTAATCATGAAACTAATGAAACATGCCTACGTACAGAAAATCTTTATCTAATAATTGCATATGATGTTTTATCGCTATAACGAGGTATTTGGAAGTCACACTGTCGATTTTCGGGCAATATGTATGTACCCACAAATTTATAAGTTCGAGCCTAAATCGAAACGTGATTTTATGACATTTGAGTTAATATTTATTCTATTTCTTGACAGGTGCGACCAAACATTCTTCTTTGGCTTGCTGCAGCTTAGATTATAATACTGAGCAAGAAAAGTAGTCACATTTGAGTTTTTTAGGGTATATGTGTAATAGGTCCCCGGGTCGTGTGTCATTGGACCCAACGGGTGGGGACCGATGACACGTTCGAGCAACAAATTTTGAACGTCCATAAATATTTTTTGAAAAGACGGATATTCATGTATATGTGCGCGATAGGTAGAGCTTATATCAAAGTGCTGAGCCAGCAAAAGATTTGCTGTTTTCGGCTGAATATTTCGGAGCCAGCGATCATTTTCCAATTTTTGATCCATCGGTACCACATCTCCCCTACCTAGCAATCGCTACCATATTTTTGTGGCTCAAATTCCATTCTTTAGCGCACACTAGCGGGTTGGAAAATGAGTTATGAGCACATTTTAAGTCAACATGACGTCACACTAGCAATGCTTTGCCTATCGAGCACATTTAGTCAGGATCTGGATCAGGATCCTATGTGTTGTAACAAGGACTGAAACAACATATTTTCAGCCCCTCCCGTCCAAATAAACACTGGTCTTGGGCCCACCATAGGGTAGTCGATGCAAGTTCTGGAGGGCTTGCTACATGAATCTGGTTTCTTCCTATATACATCTGGCCGTTTAAAATTAGAATAATGAATTCTGTCAATAGTAGGCCTATCGGTCCTACAATTTATTACTATATCGTTATATTCCTTTTTCTGCCCATATGATCAGAGGTGGCGTTGAAGCTGGTGGGGGATGGTGACTTAGAAAATTCAGGGAACATGATTGTCCATAGTTAAGTCATGCTCATGTCACCCCGATAAGAATATTTATCAATCTACTGCCAGTGCGCACCACTGAGCCATATAAACACCACGCTTCCAGTAGTTTCCAAACGTGTACGGTCACGACTACATTTCGAATTTGAAAATGTTCTTGGCCCAACTCAAAATTTTATCAGCTGATTTCTTGAAAAAGTGTCGTTTGAGCGATGATAATACATTTCAACTATACCGAAAATCCTGGTCGGAGGTCAAGAAATAACAGCATGCAACCAAGTGATCAATTACAATTTGCCCACCCAAAGATGCATCATCACTTATAGCTAAATTTTCGAAGATACCCTCTCCATTATCTGTACCGGCGAATCTGATCACGTGGTCTAAGAAAGGATAAAGTTTGAAATTAAGATATGAAACTACTAATATAATGACGAAATTCATCGGTGAATAAAAGAAAATGTTCGCGCTTCGCGCGATGATATCCGTTCTCATTACGCCACCACTCGCGATGTCGTAGCGTATAGAAATGCGACGTAAAAAAATATATATCAGTCCGGATTTCACCGCAAATGAAGAGTTTAACATGGTATTCGGCGTTCAGCTAGTTCATTACGACAATGTCCTGGAGTGCGGCCGTAGGCTACAGTATTAATCGAAATGAGGCCAAAGGTTAAAAAGGTGGGCCACCCCAGTCTGTGCAACTGTGAAATTAATTAGATTGTGGTTAAAAATGCCTTTGTTTTTATAAGCACTATCACAGGATCTTATAAATCAATGAAAATAATAATAAACAATCTCACAAAGTCTAAACAAAAGTTTGAAATTTTTGAATATACGTTTCCACGGTTTTTAGTCATAATAAATCAGACAATCCTAGTTCCAACCCAAATTTTGTGTTACATAGTGAAATGAGCAATTCCGCGATGACTCGAGTATTAGATAGAGATGAGAGTCTGGGAACCGACGGCCGGAGTTTATTCTCATAGGATCTTAGAAGGTCGAAATTGATCTAATGAAATTCACTGATTATTATAGATTCAAGCGTCATACATTGCCAGTCCAACAAATCGACATTTTTGGAATCATAACTATGAATATCGGCCTAGTAGGAAATGAACATAGTATTCGTAATATCATGGATGCCAAAAGCATCAACAATATTGCTATTTTGTGCTTAATCCACCGTATTCACTACAGGTAATAATCAAGAATATCTGTATTGTGGAAAATGACCAATGTAGCAGAACATCATGAATACTAATACAACAATAACAACCCTCCCGTGTGGGTTCGATCGAACCAATTTTCCGTAGTCTAAATTCGAGTCCAGACAATGGTGATTGTGATGTAGTTATATCGCCATTTGGAGTAGTGACACTTTATTGCTAAATATCACTGCGATCGCACTCTATACTCCGTACTATTTTTGCGTATAAAGATCGGAAAATATTAGCCTCACAAGTTACCTTTGACATCCGAAGGTGCTTTCCAATTGTCATCTGGGTCGGGCTTTTCTCTTTGTATTGGTGGTTCTATTTATATCGGATGTGTGCAAAGGTTATTTATTTAAAGAAAAGGCTATATAGAGTATTACCTGGTTCCCCCGATCGATCGATTTGATTCACAGGGCTTCGCGGCGGAACAGAAATTGCGACTTCAATTGCTGGGAAAATATTCATATTTAGATTAGACCTTCCTAAGAGGTAAGTAATCGAATTATAATCATTGAATAAAAACATCACATTCTAGATGTTAGGGCTGATGCTGTGGCGCTATTGGTGGAAGGCGGTCCCTACTCCAGCCTACTTCAAAACTGCGTTACCTAGTCGTTCTTAAACTTTTTGTGGTCGCGCCTCGATTTCCGATGTGAACAGATTCCGGGGCCCCTGCAGTCATTACTTTAAAATCGGTTGCTTGGACTCGTCTATCGTAGCTCATTGTTTTTAGTCATTGCATTGTGGCGCCCTGATCCTTCGAAACAATGGCCCTTTCCTAATTTTGGGGCGATCTTGGGGGGGGGGCAGCAGTGCCCTGTCCAGATTTTATTTGATATTTTGGGAATCGACCCTAGCTCTCGTGCAAGACCTATTCGAAGGAATGTTCAGATTCAGCTATAAAATTACCGTATAAATTTACGAAGAGACTCGAAACTGCTGTTATTATCTTGTTGAACAGCCGCACAGTTACGTGTTTCAAATCATTCCATAGGCTAGTAATCTCTGCTCCTACATAACAGCTAAAAAGCCATCGTTAGAAACCATAACCCTTCATGCTAAATATTCAAGTTTTGCAATTATGACGTTATTGAAAACAAAGTGCTGAATGTGTTCAAATGACTTCGTGCCCGATCGAAAATGTAATGGTGGCCGAGTACTGGGCCATGGCCAAAAGTTCGGGAAACATTTTCCTAAACCAGCAAGGAATTCCTATTCCAATGATGCTACCAAAATAATATCACATTCAATCAATCCAAAATTCGTTTTAATTTGGTAACGTCATCCATGTATTCGACATATAGTCTTTTTCGTGAAAATGCTTCGGAGATACACTACTTCGCAGAAATAGCCTACTACATGGACAGGAGTCGTGTGTCGTACTTCCAATCCCCAATATGGGGTTTACGTCTTGAGATGACTTCTGATTCCTATTCTGCGTTCGGTAATCTAATTCACGTCCATCGTATATTTCAGATTTTGTCAAATATCATTTTGTAGATTCGCATGATTTGCATGCTAGAAATCAGCATGACAGATGAGTGATGCATACCCTATGAAGACCTCATCTCAGAATATAGCTCCGAAAATTACACAAACACTGCAAGCGAAAATAGTATACTACAGCAATTTACACTATAGCGCAGTGTGCAATTCAGGTAATTGGGTATTCCTGGAATACGAAATTTCACCTACACATTCGTTCCAATGGGGGAAATCGACTCAATTAAACCAGATTTATTGAGATATATTTCGTAAATATACCACAATAAGAAGGAACAACAATTTGGCATACTTAAGCAGAGCCCGCTACAACCCTGCCGCATATACATAAGTATTTGTGTTGGTACCGGTACGCGCCGTTAATTTGGTATGAAGGCCTTCCTCATGCTATTGCAACAATCTTGTAAATTAGGGTTACCATATTTTGGAAATCTGAACAGAGGATACTTTTTCAAAATTTCAGACTTGTAAAACCGCAGGAAAATCCTGAAAAAAATGGTAAATTTTTCCTACTTCGTGGTCGGTTGACTAGATAAAGGTCAACTTTTCGGCTCATCTCCAAAAATACAGTTTTTCTTCCTCATTATCAGGTGGTTGACTAAAACCAAAGGTTAACTTTCCGACCCAGCTCCCAAAATACCCACCGGAGCGTTACTTCAGTGCTGATTTACTGTAATTAAGTCTATTTTGCCATATATTTAACCAAAATTCTCAAAAAAGAGGACAAAATCTCAAAAAATGAGGACATATGGGCGTCCTATTAGGACACTTTCAAAAAGGTCAAAAAATAGGACAAATCCTCTTAAAAGAAGACGTATGGTAACCCTAACTAAATACGCCTATTTTCCATCCATGTATTTACAGCAGAAACGTGAGACATTTCTTCTACGTGCCCAGCCTGCTAATAGACCAAATCGAGATCTAACGACTGTAATGGAGCATGGAATAGATTTGCTATTGGACATTTTGACTACCACTGCACCTGGTTGGCTTGAAGTTGAAGACGCGGCCACGGGGCTTGCGGTATTTTCAACGAACGCCCTCTGTCGCTGAAACAGAACGGTATAATAGGGTTAGTGATTCCCGAATAGTGGATAGACGTCGTCTATCTGAAATGAACAAGCACCAAGAATATAATCTTAGGCAGTAGCGGCTCGTGACAATATCGGGTGGTGGGGCAAGGGCTGTAAGCGACTTTTTATCAAGACGGCGTCACAACGGCGTTTTCCAACGTAAACAAGAAACTTAATGATGGTAGGATGACATGAATTTCCCGACTACAGTGATTTTAACGTATGTTCCGCGAGATGTCTGCCGGTGAGCTGTGACTTGAAGTGTGGTAACTGCGTAAACGGCGTACGGAACAAAGATTCAACACAGTTCATGTTCGCACTTGACCTGACTAATTATCCGCAGAAATGGAATGACTATAACTCGAGAGATCGCGTAAGCCTAACTGGAAAAGTCAACGAGTTCGGTTCGGACATATACGCAATTGTTATCTCATAGATTGGGCCTGTCATATTGAATCTGAAACATCATTCTGAAGAATTAAGGATAGCAGCCTCGGAAATTCGGTGTCGGTACAGCATAGGAGATTTTGGCCGTGAAACTGGAGACTGTAACAGTGTAACACTTACACGACACATACAGCCTATTGTAGGCTACATATGTCTGCTACGAAATCGCCTTTGAAAAATAGATTACCGAATATACGTGGATGAAAGCCGTAAACTTTTACACAGTCAAAATTAATACGAACAGACCAACACCGAATTTTCAGGTAAAATTTACTGAGGAATAGGCTGATCAAGTGATCAGCTGGTAGTCGCCATCAAAAACGGAATAGCTATCACGCTTGACCGGGGGTTGTAAGCAAATGGCTTGAAGGCCAAAATTTCACGTTGAAATTGACATTGAAGAATATAAAATAAAAGTAAATATTTGAATGCAAACCGAGAATGTTAGTAAACTGTTTCATGATATCATCATCTCATCACCTATCTTAGTATGGAACAGAGTTAACGTTAGCACAGATACACCGGCTTTTGCGTGAAATCCGTAATGCGTCAGTTAGGCTAAAGTGTCAGTTCAGCGCACATCTCTACCATACTCGACCATGATAACGAAATTACTGCCATAATCATTGAGTGTCAACCTTGAGACTTGGCACAGCGATCGATACTAAAATGTAAAATCTCATGACGGATCTAGGTAAGGAGTATCGTTAAAATCAATGGACACCAAGACCGGCTTTGCGTAAAATTACCACTAACATAGTTCAGTGACAAACTTAAAACTTGGTACATCGTTCGATACTAATATTAAGACTTACCGTGCCAAATGCCATGAGACCCTGCCCGATCTCGGTATGGAACATCGTCAAAATCAATGGATACCAACTTCGGAAATGGAATTACTACTCTAATCTTTGAGTAGAAACCCTGAAACTTCGGGCAGTGTTGAATACCACCATCACGACATAACATACCAAGTTTCAAGAATTATCATCGTGTGAAACACCATCAAAATCGACCTATACCAGCAAATGTTGTCCAAACGCATATGACGGTAACCGAGTACGGATATAGATACGATTGTTACATCACACCTTCGGGGCGACAATGCTATGTTGCCCCACTTGCTAGGTAATTTTATGCATATGAGAAAGTAAATCACCGTTTCTTTATTGTGCGCGGCTCTGACAGAATAGACAGTGAAAGCTTGTTATAAGCGCTACCGGTGCAGGCCCCGGCTAGGCATTCGCAAAGTGAAAACACAGAGGAGAATTCGATTTTCGCAGATACTTCGCTATATATGGGCATTTACAAGCGAAAGGCCAAGAAGAATGCGATTTTCGCTGTGATTTCGGTATATATAAATTGCTATGCGTCTATAAATGGTAAAGAATTGTTATTGAATTTTACGTGGGGCAATGCCACAGTTGCCTTATAGGACGAGCCGCCACTTAGGAGGCCAGTATTTACGGGACTTGATTACACTACGCTCCTGGGCCGTAGACGAGTTTATAACTTTCGACAAAAAGTCGTTGGGTTCATTGCTGAGTCACTTTCATCTCGCATAGGCTTTTGTGTTGAACTAATTTATTGGCATCCCGATAGATCATGTATAATTATATAATTATAATCTGCCAGAGTGACATTTTCGAATGAATTTTAGGACAGAGCAAATCAGTGAAAAATCGCACATGGCAATATATCTGGCTAATCGATGTACTACTTCGTTTTGGTGCGATATGCACTTGAAACTTCACCGTCCCCAATCTACGTGCATTTTAGTGTGTGTTCGTTCCTTGCGCTCAATAATTGTTTGGAATGTGCATGCATAGGGGGAGGGGTCGTTAACACTACAATTGGTAATGCCGTCTGTGGTCCCAGCTACGGCTTGACACAATGATCCGAGTAGGCCTATACTTGATATCTGAATCTAGCATCAGCAATTCCAATGATTCCAATTGATATCACCGAATACTCAGCACTATACATAGAGTTTTTTGAAAACGATCACAGGTCACTATTTTTATATCAAATACAAACATGATAATTTTTTGCGATGAAAACTCTGCTTTTTAGAATGATCATGGTTCTATGGTTCTGGTCTCCATTTAGTTCAGTGAATAAGATGATCGGCTCTGAACAAAAAAAGTATTTACCGCACGCGGTATAGGCCTAAAGCCCTAAGCAATGCAATATGAGAGTGAAGTTTTTAGCCATATGGATTAAGAGAGCCGGATTCCGTATCAGGCATTCAATGACTAAATTATTTAAATATGAATCAGTGGACACTTAACGACCACACGATTAATCATGCTGTTCGAGGAATTTCATTACCCGGCGGTGTGTGATGATTTTTGCAATAAATATTTATTGCTTTATCGCGACCTCCTGAATTAAAATATTTACTATGGGCTAATCCCTTATTCGATGTCCGTAAATATAGTTGATGTAGTAGCCATTGGCTTTAAATTTGATAGATATACCTGGGTCTACAGAGGATTCACCTTGAGCAGCGACGGTGACTTATTTGACAATCTAATGGCTGATTCCTAACTTTACAGGCAAATGCCAAGTTTTTGCATTCCTCTCTCAGCGTAATGCCCCATAACAGCCAGTTCCACAACTGCCGCAACCCAAATCCTCGGACTTAGGGGGAGGCGAGCACGACTGGGGCCCACGAATTATTTCGTAAGTGATAGAGCATTTTTGGGGGAAATACACTCTAAATCCGCAAGGTCGTATTGAACACTTCATAACACTTTTTTCTGCGTGCAGACACACTTTTTGGGCATATAAACGCATTGGGCCATTATCGTCGCAACGCTTCTGCGTATTTCTCCGTTTATATGTAACACTTCGCCATTGCGGCTTATTTTCAAGAAAATTTATACTTAGTAATTTATCATCAATTTCGCATTCATAAACCATCGGTAGGTTTGGAGATCACATAAAATCATGGTATATGTAAAACAATGTTATTCAACTGACCAAACCACTAAGTTTAAGGGTGATATTACAATAAAATATACATATTTCCCTGTGACGCAGAGGGGTCACCACCTTCGTTACGGTAGAGCGCGCTCGATTTCAGTTTGGAATTTGAATTGGTGGTTCGTCAGGCTTCAGGCAGAGAGTTGGGTACACGAAAAGACTTGGCAGAATGGATATATTAAAGCAGTTTCTGCTACTTAATGGCGTGAAGGATCATACCATACATGTACTGTAAGGTATGGAAATGCAGTAAATGTTATTGAATATATGTAATGTGAGAATAGTCATAAAATGAGCTCGTTTTGACATTGCAGTAACGTCGTTTGTTTTCGATGTTTTAGTAGGCTACTGATATTCCTTATTCATATGAATGCTGTTTAGATGTTTTGTGGTATATGATTCGTCTGATCTTATTGCTGGATGATCGAGCTTCGAATCTGATAATAACCCAGGCTGCGACCAAGTCTAGTACTACGGTACTGATGGGAAGCTGCTATCGAACAAACTTATTTGATATATAGATAAAGGGATGTTCTCTCCATCCACACTGAAATATCCCTATGTAGGCGATATTGTGGTCCATTGTGGACAAGTACTGCAATGTCAGCAATTGAATGCCGGTATGACAGTCATGCAACGGTTTTGATTGTTTTTCAACTGCAACACATTTTACACTGTACTGTTTATTCCAAGTTGTAAGGGGTTAACTAAAGCGATTTTTTTGACATGTCAAAATAGGTCAAAATTTTGTCAAAATTGTACCGTTGGGTCAAAAATTGCCAAAATTGTTTACGAAATCAAAATTTTTTTTGGCAACTTGCATTTCGTTTGTATCATAGATGATTGCACTGTCGGTGAACTTATCATTTTACAATTTACATTTTGTAGCCTACTTTATAGTCCTACCGTTGTAGACGGACCACCGTCTGCTCATTGTGAATCTTAAACTGTCAAATGAAACAGATGCTCAACGTAGCCTACTGCACTATCCTAACTGAAGCAAGACTGTGTGGACATTTGTTCTTCTATTAAAAAACCGTATGACGAAAAATTGCGATGTAAACAACTTTGTAATAATGAGAGGGAGTGTGTGTGCAGTGTACGCACAACTTCAGTGGAGCCGGCCAGCAACTGCCGCTGGTGAACGTTCTTTCTTCATTCTTGCCAAGCTACTTAGTTAGGACATACTCTTTCTACCCGAAAATGTAGAAAATGTAAAATGTAAAATGTTTTGTTGTACTACAGCAAAGTTTTAATTATTTCTACCATAATACGAGATGTAACTAATACTAGAATTCTTCACGGGTCCAGATTTCGATAAAATAAGGTTTTCATGCTAAAAGATTTTTCAGGTCAAACTGCTTCGGAAAAACAGACAGCTTCAGCCAGAAATAAAGATAAGTACCGATAGTACAATTCTAACATTATGTGAGAAACACCTAATTTAAGTACATGGGTAAGTTTTTCATCATCAAAATATGTGTGAATTTGGATTTTTTTAGTCAAAATCTTCCCTTTTTAGGTGCAAATATCGCCCTAATAATAGCACAGCCAAACCACCAATCTTTTCAACAAACCATGGATCACAAGGGGTAGTATTTGTTTTGCCCAATCCCCAAATTTGACTCTTCTGAGTTTATAATATGATATGGTAACTGAACTAAACTCTATTTTGCAGGTAGTATGTATTGAAATTGGCACCTTTTGGAGATGCATTTGCTGTATGGAATCCTGGTAAGCATCACGGTGTTCTGTAAGTGAACTGGTATATCATTAGATAATGAATTTGATTCTATTGCATTCGGTTATCTTCGTGATAAAGATTTATTTGAATGCTTGCTGATAAAATTTCACTAAAATTGTTAACAATCCAGGAAGTATACTACCTGTGCCAGAGTAAAATTGGTGGTAACGTCATGTGCAACTTTCCATTCCATTACCTAATTATTCTATGAAAGACACCCTTCTGTCATGCACAACTTATTGCAAAAAACAACAACTGTATCCAGTATAATATCTGCGTGATTACTGAGCAGTTCATTCGTATTGCGAATTTTCGCAACAAGTATTTTCTTTTCAATAGTCTTGGATTGATCCTCAAATTCGTCCAACTGATGTCGACTCTTTGAAAAGAGCCCCCTGGGTCTACCGTGCCTGCGCTATCAGACAATGTTGAAAGTGACGTGAGGAGTCGTTCGTAACGGGTTTTGTGCCGGCACAGTCATCTTATGCGATACAGACCTTTCCCTGGATACATGTGATTATGTAAGCCAATTTATTCATTTTATATATCACCATTGATTATG
>ATSW01121614.1:0-19500 GCA_000444245.1 Botryllus schlosseri
TATAATCTAATTTCCGGTTTTCCTGACAATGCCGCAGAACTGTATAGTGCGAAACAAGTCATTTGCAATTCCAGTCCTTATGATAACGAACTCTGATTGAACCCGATTTTAGCAGCATTTATTCTAATTTGGAACTTATTTCAATTTTTGCACATTCAGTCACTATAATTGCAATCGAACACGGAAAAAATTGTGTGGCTATCACTCCAATTCTAATCAATTAGAAAAAGATGAAAATTTTCTCGTCGTCCAAATAGACGCAACAAACCTGTTCATTTGAAAAATGCATCAAAGCCGCCTTTCTTTCATTGTCACGAACAGCGCGGTCGTCTGTATGCGAAAAATTTCAATATATCGTCATAACATATTACAGGGAACAAAAATCTCACCAAAAGTCGTCAAAAACGGTAACATGTGCACCACGAAAAGTCGGTAATCAGCCTCCGTCTTCGTGACGGGATTCAGACGTAGATCGAGAGTCCTCAGATTCTGGTTTTTGCGAAGTTTAAAAGTCTCTTTCAAGTCCGGCACTTGGTTGTAGTACAGGTTCAAAATTTCCAGATGTTTCAGATGAGAAAGACCCTAAATGAGACGTTTTTTTAAACATTTGAGTCAGGGTTGTAATGACTCGAGTCATTCGAGTCAGTGTGCATGACTCAATCTAAAAGAGGCCAAAAATTGTCTTAGATCAGTTTGTATAATCCTGATAATAGTAGATGTGGTCAAAGTAGTCACACTCAAGTAGAAGTAGCGGTTTCCAAGTAAGTATAAAAGTAAGTATTCTAAGCCTAGTTTTGGCCAAAAAATGGAAAACTGTGAAATAACAAAAAAATGAGCATTCACCTAAGCACAGTTGCATAAAATGAGTCGAACATGACTTCAACTTAAGGCTGAACAGTATAGGGCTGTTCAACAATAACTTTTTTCCCCGGATTCCGGCCATTTACTTATTAAATTGTCATGTTACCCTAAAAAACGATGCACACCAAATTTGGTTCAATTCTAACAAGTATAGGGCTCCGCAGATCCAATTGAATAGGGAAAATTGAAAAAAAAATTCAAATTTTCCTGCCAACCCCATGAACCATGATATTGTTGAGCTGTCTTCAAAGACGATGCAAAACAAATTTGAGTCAATTCCGACATGTAGAAGCGGAGTAATGTGAGTTTTTCGATGATAATCCTCGGATTATCATTGATCGGTGGATAATCAGAGAATTATCAACGAAACACTCACATAACAGCCCTACTGAACACTGAACAGTAATAAACAGTGAGCCTATGACTTGGACTCGAGTTTCAACACTACGACTCCACCCTTTGCTCCCTGACTTGTAATTGACTTGGTGGTTTAAACTGACTTGACCCGAGTCAAAGCTAGAAGCCATCCTTACAATAACGCCAGGCGTTAGTCAGTCTGGTACCGTATAAACTTACGTCAAGATTGGAGATCGCATTTCTGGACAAGTCAAGCTCTGTGAGTCGCGAAAAATTGCTCAGTGAAGTCGAGAGAGCACCAATCTTTTCGTGATAGTTCCCAGGTAACGCCAAAGTACGAACATCCTCTGAAATAGTTGAAAGTACCATCAGTTCATCATGCTATACCTATTGTCAGTGCAGTGTCTCTTCCAGTTATCTTGCACTGTGCAATGTGTGCTATAGGCAACTCTCTAATAGTTGCTGACGATTATCCCTGAAGAGTGTCAGCCGGAAGTATTCGGGTTCATTCCAAAATCATTACATTATTCAATTGTATTACGAAGTTCTGTACCTTCACGACTTCAACATGAATATAATGCAAGTTGGAACAGATATATACCTGTATTACTATAAACGAATACTTTACCTAGTTTGTCGTGATTTAATTCTATCCTGTTCGTTACCCACTCTTCATCGATTTTCAGTGCCATTTCTGCAGTCTCCGGATAACTATCAGACAGCAAACCGTACAGGGAGAGCAAATCGATTTACGGAAAAGTCAAAAATTAGCGGTTTTGCGAAACGCCACATGGGGGCGACTACGGTTTTGTGTTAGCAACGGTTACGCCACAAGTCCCTTTTATTTCTATTATTCAAAATAAAAATACGTGTGGTGTAAATAAATCAGTGGTCTCCACAAAAATAATTTGAGTTTGCTTAATTTTCTGATACAATGCAAACGCACATATTTTTGGAGCGATTTTCATTGACTGAGCAGGAAGTGGAACAGAATCTTGGCGGCTATCCGACTCCGACAGTCGTCGAGCATGCCCATTTTCCAGCAAGTCAAAATAAACCTAGCTTCTACTGAATAAACACTAAACAGCCCGGAAGATTACCGCCTATCTCGCCTATCGACACATGCATTTTCACCGCTCGTACTTTTATCATAGCTATGCTTTTATGTAATCCTTCAATACTTTTCAACCTGTGTGCGGTGCACGCCTTCTATTTACATGCCCCCCGCCAATGTGGGTGTCTCATTGATAGACTACTTCAAGTCATTTCGATACCGTCTTATCTTTTCATTATATCGAATTATATCTCGATCTGATTTAATTTCAATAAAATGCCGGAAATGTATATAGGCCGTATTCAAGCGTGACTGAAAGAAATACGTTCGTGACGTCACTCGCTTGATTACTGGTCCCAGACGCTCGTCAAAACTACAACATTGGAAATCTGAAATATTCTGGGAACTGGGGTCTTAAATCATGTCTTCCGTCAGCGATTTGGATCGACAAATCGAGCAATTGAGAAGATGCGAAATCATCAAAGAGAGCGAAGTAAAGTCGCTATGCGCCAAAGCCCGAGAAATACTCGTTGAAGAGAGCAACGTACAAAGAGTCGACTCGCCTGTGACTGTATGCGGGGATATCCACGGACAGTTCTACGACCTGAAAGAGTTATTCAAAGTGGGCGGTGATATTCCCAACACGAATTACTTATTTTTGGGTGATTTTGTCGATCGTGGCTTTTACAGCGTCGAAACATTCTTGTTGCTGTTAGCTTTGAAAGTTCGATATCCCGATCGCATTGTGTTGATACGTGGGAACCACGAAAGTCGACAAATCACGCAAGTGTACGGTTTTTATGATGAATGCTTGAGAAAATACGGTTCTATCACTGTGTGGCGATACTGTATTGAGATATTTGACTATCTCAGCTTGTCTGCTATTATTGATGGAAGTATTTTTTGTGTGCACGGCGGACTATCTCCGTCGATACAAACTTTAGATCAGATTCGTACCATAGACCGCAAACAAGAAGTACCACACGATGGTCCCATGTGTGATTTACTATGGTCAGACCCGGAAGATACAACAGGGTGGGGTGTGAGCCCCCGTGGGGCTGGATACCTTTTCGGAAGTGACGTGGTGCACTTGTTCAACCAAACGAATAACATCAGTAGAATTTGCAGAGCACATCAACTCGTCATGGAAGGTTATAAATGGCATTTCAATGAAACTGTTCTGACAGTTTGGTCAGCCCCTAATTATTGTTACCGATGTGGGAATGTGGCAGCGATCCTAGAATTGGACGAACACTTGAACAATGATTTTACGATTTTTGAAGCCGCCCCGCAAGAGGCCAGGGGCGTTCCAGTGAAAAAACCGCAGGCCGATTACTTTTTATGAATGCAGAATGTTTTGAAAAGTGCACCTTCGAGAGTTGAACGATGGCTTAAGAATTTTTGAAGCAGGCCCCCACAAGAGTGCGTCTATTTTAACAATGTTGACTCTACTAGAAAATATTTTGTTCTACTCTAGTGGAATCAATGCCGGCAACTATTTCGACCCCACGGGAACTTATTTCAATATTTTGAGTAGCATTAATCTCAAACTCAAACTGTCTTGAATATACCGGCAAATATATCATTATTTTGCTTGAGGGTATTTGAAATATTTCATGTTAGAGTCATCATTTGCAAATTTAACACAATAGTAACTGCCGCCCCACAAGAGGCCCTGGGTTTTCCGGTGAAAAAAACGCAGGCCCATCACTTTTTATGAACGCAGAAACCTTTGAAACTGCCTCTATGAGGTTTGTTGTCTGTATCAATGTGTGTCAGCTTTTCTACACTGACAATGCAGCATGTGTGCCGATATAATGCAGCCTTGGTTTGAAATTTCGTGAACACTAGGGCTGTTCAAAAATCACTTTTTTTCAAATTTTACTGGCTGATTCATGAAATTGTTAGGCTGGCTAAAACAAAATTAATGCATTCCAAATATGGCTTAATCCTTACCCGTAAAAGCTAAGTTATTGTAGAGAATTTCAGAGGTGGAAAATGGTAGTTATAATTATTGATGATCGAATTTCTCAAAGTAAACACTATTTTGAATGTGTAGCGTATTTTAGCCATTCTAACAATTTCATCAAGTATCCTGTAAAATTCCAAAGAAATAGTTGGTCTTGAACAGCCCTAGTCAAATACCGATTTTTTGACTGATTTCTGTGTAAACTGCCGAGGTTACTTTTTGTAAATAAACAATGTTTTTGTGTACAATGACATTTGATCGGAATCTTGCAGATACAGAACTTCAATATACAATTGAGTAATGTATTTGTGTTGAAATAAAGCCGAATATTTTCGGCCGACACTCGTCAAGGGTCATTATCTGCAGCTAGTAGAGAATTGGAAAAAACTTTGTGTACCGTATCATTGTATGTTGTTCTCAATTCTCTATTAGTTGCCGACGATTATCCAACGAGTGTCAGCCGAGAATATTCGAGTTATTTCAATACGAAAATATTATTCAGTTGTATACTGACATTTGTCATGAAAGTCTTGTTGTGGCTCAGTGTGATGTTTTTTTATATGAGAGCTTGCAATAACTTGTGTTTATTTTAAAATGAAGCGACTAGCTGTAGATAAATCCTGTCACAATGACTGCGGATGAAAATGTGGCAGAGAATTTGGTCTTTCTGAAGCAGCTTGTACATAAGTTGAATTCGGCCCTGGCCAGACACCAACCAGACCCGGACGGCAGCGTGGTATGTAGCGCAGAGTAGCTTACTTTTTTGTAGAAAGGCATGAGCACCGAAATGGTTTCAATACGCAGATCTGAATCTGGTGTTAGTTCTAATGATTCGAGAAGTGAGAGATGGTTTTTGGAGTACACTGAAATTGCATGCTCCTTGCAGCTTAAGAGTTGATTTATCAATGAGAAATATAGTTCCGATATTATTTTCCACTATGAAAGGCTGTAAACCTCAATTGTCCTTATTTCGTATCACAGCATACATAACGAGAAGTAGGGCCCCCAAAACTCTACAAGTTCATGTTAGAGATTGATCCACCATTGTAAGAAAGGGCAAGTTAGAATTGTTCAAAAATAATTTTTTTTTCTGATTCCGCGATTGACTGATCAAATTGATAGGTTGCCTAAAACACACCGAATTTATTGCGTTTCCAACTAGTCTATGTGAACGCACCTGAGTTTGAAAATTTTGAATTTATGATAAAAATTTTAAAAGAAATTTCAAATTTTACTGTCAGCCCCATGAAATTGTTACGTTGTCTTAAGTCTGATGTAGGCCTATAACAATTTTTGCTCACTTCCAAACAGTAGAGGCAAAATGATTTCAGTTTCAAATTTTGGATTATATCCTGGACTGTGGGTAATCCCAGAATTATGAATGAAAAACTCAAATAACTTAGCTTGTAGGGTTGGAATCGAGACAAATTTGATGCATTGTATTCTTTGTGGTCCTATGAAAGGTACATATGAACCTTGTACATCATTCATACTGTTTTGACATCATAGCCTAATGAGTGATACTTGACTCAAAACCTAATACTCGAGTACTAACACGCGGGTATACTACTCAAATTTTCACAACCCTAATGCGGACTGATGTCGAAGTATTCTGTGCCGCTACTTTGGTAGAATTATTATCGTAAATTTCTTCTCTAGTACAAGTACAAGTAGTCATTTCCATGACATGTCAAAACTACTTCAAGGGTAAGCAGAAACTGAACAGTCTCAAAAGTAGCCTACTGAATTGAGTATCTTATAAAGTAGATTTTGTGGTGGGGTCGCATACTTTTAGCAGCTCAGCCTTGGCTAGTATCAAAAATATAACATCATGCCAATGAAAAATGACTGACGACACGACAATTGGATGTGATTTCCAAAAGTATATTCACCACATTATTCAGAGTTATGACATAGGAGTTACGTCACTTCTAATATATTCATTATCTAAATATGCTAACTATGCTTTTAGAAGTGCTGAACTGAGTCCGGAGAGACTTTTTAGGGTAGGCCTACAGTACATTGGTACACATTTTAATACTAAAATCATTATATGTTAACATATTTGCTCCCGAAGATTTTCTAGAAGTCTTCATAAGCAATCGTCAACGATTAAGAAATCTCAGAAACTTGCAAGCTACATTACATGCATCCAATTCCGACATCTGCGTAACAAATCAATGGTTGCCATATGAAAATTTGATACCCAAAAATTTTCTCCGGACAATTTGCACAGTAGTGTAATGTCATGCAACCACATGAGTAAGTAGCGCAAGTGAGCAAAACCATTTTGCATACTCTGAGAAAGTCGAAATTCTTCATTACTGGCCAGTGGCCACCAATGGTTATGAAATTCATTTCCTGAAACACGGCACTGAAAATGAATTTACTTGTGCAGCTAGAACCGCAATCGGTTGATGTTCCAGCGCCATGGCTGGTGGACCCACGACATCTCTCGCCGCTATTGAACGAATACGAAAAGGCACTGGGACACTTTGAGAATGAGTTGCGGAAAATTCAGGACGAGAATCTGGAGCGGAAACATAAATTGAAGGTTCGGGAACATTCATAAACCCGACTTGAGTGTAAACTACTAATCTAGGTCACTAACTACTGTTTTTTTTTGGAATAGTTCTACTTCTAGTTGCGAAATTTGAAAAATGTGTGTAGTTCCACTGTTGGTTTCTCAAGTTTTGAAAAGTGAGTAGTTCTAGTTTCAAGTTTTAAAGAGTGATTTGTTCTAGTTTCACTTGTAAGCTTTAAAAAATTGAGTAGTTGTTAGTTTGGGAAAGTGAGTAATTCTAGTTGTGAGTTTTGGAAAGTGAATAGTTCTAGTTCCACTTGTAAGTTTTAAAAAGTTAGTAGCTCGAGTTGTGAGTTTTGAAAAGTGAGTAGTTCTCTAGTTTGGCATTTAGAAAATCCAGTGGTTGTGCGCAATAGGGTTGGATTATCCGGTTAACCGCAGATTTTTTTGTTATCTGATATCCGGATATAATTCTGCCGGTTAACCGGATAAAATAGTGTCATTGATAATGCGTTTTACACTTTTTAGTAAGCTTCAATAAGTAGTATTATCAGTGTTGCGCGCGGCCTATTAGCAAGAAACGTGTTGCCAATTAGCGAGATACGTCTCTGCACAATGTAGCCCGATGCAATCTCCCGCTAAGATCGCTAAATTAGGTCATTGATTGCCGCGCGCTCGGCTATCGTTGCTGGGCTGATTTATTGAGTCTCTAACAAGCCTATAGTTCCGCCGGAAGAATCGCATCTGCAATAGGCATGGCACGAACGACATCATCACTGGCGCAACAATCGCGTCTCGGGCCTGGCATGTGTTGGCTCCTATCTATTGGTGGCTTGGAGACAATATGCCGCTAAGAGTATTCTGATCAGCGATTGTGATTAATGAGCGACATCGCTAAACTGAATGACATCGAATGTTCGCATTTCGCAAACATGTTCGTCCGTGCAAGCTTACCATAGTCAGCCCATTTTGTGGTAGCAGAAAGAGCATTTAATGCATGTGGACTCTTTCTTACAAAACTCCTTCATGGCTACAGGATGCCACAATTGATGCAGTGTGCTTTATAAGGAGGGTGTTGCGGTGAACAGCAGTGAGCATTAAATTTGCGTTGATTTTTCTCGTATTCGCTCGTTCTGCGCGTGTAGGTATAGATCTACAATAACACTGTGTAATTTAGGTTGCGATCCATTTTTCATGCAGACCTCGTGAAATCGATTGCCTCACTTAGCAGTTATTATCCGGTTAACCGGTTAGCTAAATTCCAAATATACGGATATAGCCTATCCGTTATCCGGATAGTTAAAATTATTGATATCCGAACTAACCCTAGTGCGCAAGTCTGCAGAAACTGGGTTCAATCTGTCAAGTTTCCAGGCCGCAAATGACGACAATCGGGAAATGCGTCGCGAAATCGACGAATTGAAAGTTCTGATTCGGGAAGGAGAATCGTCCGGTAGGAATTTTGTCAATTAGACTCTTTTGATTGACATTCCGAGAATTTTTGCGGAGGTCATTACTGATCAGTGTCCAAGTGCTTTAGGTCTTTTAATTTCTACTTCGCTTTTTTCATCTAAACCACTTACTTTTCACGCTTTGAATTTTAAAAGGTAGAAAGTAATTTACAGACGAGTTTGTATCGCTTTTTTGAGTGAAATTGTCAGTGTGTTAAATATCCCATGTGTAACCAAATAATCATCGAGAAATCGCTACATTGGTGATTTTGCGTAGGTCGCGAAGCGGAAGATCTATCTTGCAATTTCGAATGTTGCCACCCACTATCTACTCCCAAATCTACTTTTTAAATTTCTTAGTACTTTTCCAAACATTCATTTTATGCTTCTACTTGAAGTGGTTTTGGTATGTCTTGGAAAACTTAATGCCTACTTCTACTGGAATATCGTCGCTGACCACTGTAGCGTCCTTGAATTTTCCAAGATCAACCACTGATCCAAGGCGGTGGCATGGCGCAAAATCTGCAACGACAGTTGGAACTCGCTCTCTCGCAGAAAGACGAAGCCACAAAAATGTGTCGCGACACCATGTACCAGCTTGACAAGTGAGACTTTTGCGCTAAACCATCAGATCCACCGTCGGCTAGTTATCAACGTAGACTCATTAGAGCAGGGGTGTCAAACTCAAATTGCGTCGCGGGCCGGATTCAAGCCTTCAAATAGCTCGCGGGCCGGATTAGTCGATAATTTTAGTATATCTCATGCCCTTGCTTTTTACTTGAATACTTTATTATTAGGAGCATATGTACATAATTATCATACTAGTATATATTACATTGCACAACGGGTCATGGTGGATTTTATTCAGCAACCAGCAACACCTTTATTCGCGAACAATGCAATTGACTGGCTGGTTGAATACAGTTTATGAACCACTAAAACAGTGGCGTTAACAACGATAGAAGTTGGCGCTTGGCATATTTCTATGCTCACCTCGCTTTAGCCGTGATCTGGCGTTAGCCCGGCGCATGAGTTGTGAAGAATACAAGTGATTTAACTGTAACCACAGACGTTGGAATGTATTTCTTTATTATTAAATCGTACTTCGCAATTCTGTGGAGTCTGGGTACCTTTTGAGTTGGAAGTGACACAGCAGTGCGACCACATAAATTTGAATATATTTTTGTGTACCAAATATATTCCCCATGTAATCTGCCTATATAACGGTTCCGCATTGGCGTTTTCGCTTCTGTGAATAACTACTTTTTGTTCAATTTTTCCATGAAACCCTGAACTCAGTGTGCACTTTTTTCCTTCTCGAAATTGGATGTCAATGTCGCCGAGCTGTTCCTAGTCGCCAGAAGAGTGGAATCACAACACTGCTTATATTGTGGCTATGGACATTGCAGATGCTCGACATTTGCTGTCTTAAGGGGTTAATCAATGGAAGTGTCTGCTATAAAAAACAGAACCTGGACATTTGTAACACATGAGCTGAATCAATCTACGCAGAATTGCTTCGCGGGCCGGATGAAATCGTCTGGCGGGCCGGATGCGGCCCGCGGGCCGTATGTTTGACATCCCTGCATTAGAGCAAAATGGTGGTGCTCTGTTTTTATCAAACTTGTGAGATTTTTCTGCTCCCTCATTATCATTCTGAAGTAATGTATTGTATTCCTGAAAATGCTACAGTGGAACTGTGTCTTGCTAAACGAGCCAGACTTGGCATACAGACATTTGTCATTTTTACCCTTATAATCTCGTTTGAAAAACAATGTACTGGTATAAATACTAATCTAATTTGGAAAAGCTGTACTGTAGGGCTCTTTAAAAATGACTTTTTTTCTCAAATCGCACTGGCTACTTGATAAAATTGTTAGGTTACGACGGCAATAACTCCGCTTCTACTGGTTGGAATTGAACCAAATTTGGTGTGTAGGCTTAAATTAGGTAACGTAACAATTTTATCAAGTAGCCAGTACGATTTGAGAAAAAGAGTCATTTTTGAAGACTCCTAATGTATACGTATGAAATCGATTAACATTATTGGGACCTGCATGTATTGCATATCTTTGCATAGGCTATATTTTGCATATGTACCGCGGTGCTCAGATTGCAAAGACAGAAGTCTATTCGGCGCCTGGACATATCAATATCGAAGGTTTCAGTCAACACGTGTCGATCATTTTGGCCAAGGCTTCATAGCCGACAATCATTCTGGGAGCTCACTCACAAAGTTGCACGTTGACCGGCATTTTATACATCTTGGTGTGTCATGGCTCGGAGATGGCTGACGCCGGAATGCTGATGGATCCGCACACTGCAAAACTATAGACCACTGGTTTCCAACGTGGGTGATATATCGCCCCTGGGTGAGGTATTCTGAGGAAGGAAGTGGGGGGGGGCGAAAACGTACGAAGGAGGCGATAGGGGGCGAAAAAGTTCTGTCAGAACGTTCAGTCAGATATATTTAAATACCCGACAATCGAATACCGGCACAAAATACACGTGTAAAGCGGGTTATTCTGGGACTGCCGCGAACGTTGACTAGAAGAAATCAACCTGCCACTAGAAGATTCTAGAATATTTAAATACAAATAAATCTACTGCGAAATACTCCCCTATATGAAAAATTTACAAATATTCACGAAAAATGTGGAGTGGAATGGTATCTTTCGTGGTCAATGACCACTGGTCATGCTATTCATATTATTGGTTGAACTTGCAAGTTCACTGTAAATTGCGTCGGTAACTTCAGTTTATACAGGGGTTCTCAACCTGGGGGGCGCGCCCCCCTTGGGGAGCGTGGGGAGCTCTCAGGGGGGGGGGCGCGAGAAATTGACCACGTCTGTATGAATTCTGACTAAAAATGTGCTTCACAGTCATTCTGAGAAGACGATTGTTNAAGATGAAACTTATTTCGTATTCAAGAAATCTCGCCAAATTCTNACTCCAGCGGTCGCGCTCAACGGAGTATAGGCTGATTTCAACTTCATTTGAGAAAATTTTTGATATTCTTTGAAAATTTGGAGCAATTNCCACGTNTANGTCATTCATTNCTTCATAGCTTTGGCAGTAGCCTAAAGNTCGGTGCGCTNGGTAGCTGTTNTTAATNATTGGCGAACTGCACTGCCTAAGACATATTTAGATACAATATAAGTTGCCCGGTTTCGCCCACAGTTAAGTTACCCTAAAAACGCAATTATTCAATTCCGAAACTGATAAAATTTAGCATGGCAGTACCGAACGATGCCGTGCCCTCTGTAGTCACTACCAGCATTAGGTGCAACCTACCTACCCAATCTATGTGCAACCTACCTTGAAATAATTTGATGTCCTATTCAATGTTTTATTTCTATTTTCAAACAAGTTTGGGGAAATTTGTCAGAAATGTTAAAAACTCAACAACTGGAATGCGGATTCAAACTTGGCGTAAGACATACCATATGTAATTATGTATACTATTAGATCACGGAAGGGCAACCTGTTGCTGTAGATGGGAATTTGTGCGGCCGTCGACAACTAATTCAATTGGTATGTGTTGGCATCCAGTCGACATGCAAATTGAAATTACGAATTCACTCCCAAATTTTTGAGAGATTTTAATTAATCTTGAAATTTTCTTCACACCCCGTGCAATTCAACTTAACTTAATTTTTCGATATTAATAGTAGCGCCCTACTCACTCTGAGCCGGAATCGGAATCGTGTGCTCCTCACGAAATAAATTTGTTTATGGTACATTTGGGCGATTTTAATATATTTCCACTACCGATACAGTCGACAATCCTGATCGGGGGTCAAGAAATAACAGCATGCAACCAAGTGACTTATAACATTTGGCCCACCCGAAGATGCATTATCATTTATAATTTGCCCTAAATTTTCAAAATCTCTCCCTCAATGAACCCTACCGGTGCATCTGATCACATGGGCTAAGAGAGGATAAATATTTGTTAATAATATGTGATACTGCTACCATTAATTACGGAATTAATTTGTGAATCTGAAAAATCCCAGCATCTATTCATAACATTGCGACTCGCGATTTCGGTACGTACAAAAGGCTTTTGTTAAAAGTACAATAGTCTGGACTCCAGAGTTCACCGGCAATGGATATGGACAGATTAACATAGGTATTTCGCGTCCAGTTAGTTAATCACGGCTATGCCCTTAGGCTACATAAGTAATCGAAATGGGCCGTGATTAGCAAAAAGGTTGCCTACCTCAGTATTAGAAGATGTGCTCTTTTTGAAATGACGAAAAGTGTAGGGGGTGGGGTCAGGGGGGCGCAATATTTTCGACCATCCCCAAGGGGGGCGCATGTCCAAAATGGTTGAGAACCGCTGAGTTAGACTGATGCTTGTTATATGAATCTGATGCATCTGCTCGTTAAATTATTTAAATGAATTCTGTCAATAATATTGGTCGTTCCATATATTAGGACTACTCTCCGCCCACATGATCAGAGTTAGCGGTAGAGCTGGTGGAGGATGATGAGTTCGAAAATACAGGGCGCGTAATTGCACATCGCTAAGTCATGTTCATGTCCTACCGATAAGATTGTTTATCAGCCTTATGCCGGTGCGCACCACGGAGCTTTATAAACACCCCACATCCAGTGGTTTCCAACCTTTTATGGTCGCGACTCCATCTCCAATTTGAAAATGTTCCGTGGCCCAGATCAAAATTTGACGAGCTGATTACTAAAACAATTCAGCACCTTTGCCCAGACTTACTCGCAGGCTATTTTGGAAGCTGATTCGTTGAACATGATCGGATCGCAAACCCCAGAATAAAGGCAAACGACCCCCCGTTTGGAACCACTATCTGTGAATAAAGCATTTAGACACCTTAACGATCTGGAATAGACCGTTCTCCTATAATTGCGATGACAATTAGGCTTATTCCAGTGAATGAAGGTTGTTTTCATTTATATTTTATTGCAGTTTTTGCATGGGTGGTAGTCTCCATATTAAAATCAATCAATGTGATAGTAAATCGCGCTCAGCGCGACGAAAAATATCATGCATCAGCATAAACATTCCCAAAAAATATTGTTTCATGCTGATTTACGAAATAATAATGAGCCTAATTCAAGTCTTCAAAACTCCGGACATTTGCCATATTTTAGAAATTCCTCCCGGACGCTTGTTCGAACAGTGAAATTCCGGACGTATGGCAACCCTACAGTCTATTATTATGCTAATATCCCTTAATTGCACTGCCAGAATTCATCGAAGTTTGTTTGAATGTCTTCGCAGCTTTCAGATATGACTTGTCCGGAATATGTTGTAAACTACTTCAAAACAGTTTCTACTACACTTGTACAATTGTGATATACCCCCAAGCAATGTTCCCTCTAATTTTTCAAGAGTCTGCGCAAACACGCCAACTCACTGCGCAGGCCCTCGGACAATAGTGCGCAACCAACCTCCAATAGGGTGATAAAAGTAACTACTGGGGGGCTTCGCCCCCCAGACCCCCCACGGCTCTAGGCTTCTTCCGGTACTTCTCATGTACATTGGGTGGCCATTTAGTAGTAGCGTCCCTAAACGCGCGAAGCGCGAAAAAATTTCTATAATTCATGATTGCATCAGCCAATATGATCGGGAATTGCATATATATTGCTATCAATTTTTATCCTCTCCCTGCTCACATAATCAGATTTACTGGTAGAGCTGATTCAGTGAGGTGTGTTGGAATAGATAGGCCCTCTAAATAATAATAAAACGTCTTCGGTACCCAATAATCAGATATCTTACAATAATAAAACGCGCGTAGCGCGAAAAAAAATTCATGAAAAATTTCAAAAAATAGACCATGATTTATGTTAAAATTCTCGAAATAATTTTGGACCCCCTTCGAGCTCGGTCCCTCCAATTGGGGGTTTGGGGTGCGAAAGTTACGGTCCCGAGTGAATCTTACGCAATGTTCATGCCACGCGAAGAAGACTATCATTCGTTAGTTTCTCGCAGATTAACTTCGAGCTAGCCCATTGTTATTTATAACTTTGGTAAACCATGTTATTTCGCCATTCCCAGAAAATAATGCGCAATTGAAATGATATCAGTATAGCTCACGTGTACGAGGCCATACTAATAAAATATCTTCCGTGAGGCGCAGGTGATTGTGAACTCTAATTTCTTCACGGAGCGCAACAGTTACCTTTGCGGGGCGCACATGTACCTCGGTGATAACACTATTTGGCCCTGGCAATGTTCCATCTTAATTTTCACGAATCTGCGCGCCTGCGTGGTGCATTGGACAACAGTGCGCAACAACTATAAAAAAAAACATCATTTCTGATTTTTTTGTGCGCAGCGTAGATTTTCTGTGCGCAGAGACCGTTTCAGCACTGCGCATTTGCGCACGTGCGCAGCTTAGAGGGAACATTGCCCCCAAGGTAAACCATAAACTCTATTACGACATAATTCAGAAAAATACGTCCCAAACTTCTCAATCAATTTATAATTTGATGTTTTATTTGTCTAATTATTGGACAAGCGTCAATATATTTCTGCAGTTTGGAATTGAGATATAAAATTCTAATATTTCGCGGATGGCAGAAAACTTGCCAGGAACCGGCGCCGGTCCGCGGACCTGCGGTTGAGAACCACTGACCTAGACTAACTGTTGTGTATTTCATTCTTGTTGTGTGATAGCGGGTCAACTCACAGCAAAGAGTCAGTAAATGTTCACTTATGTAAAGCTGAATATTTCGAGCAAATAAGGTGCATGTTCGCTTAACGATTAATTTTTTTTCATGCTGCCAGCGTCAGGCAGAGACTGGTACGTAGCTGAAATCACTGAGGTGAGACGCAAAGAATTTCCGTCAAAGATGTTATAGTGACATGAAAATTTGTAATGAATGAAAAATGTACGCAGTGCAGAACCCATACCACGGTTCCTTTGCGAAAGTGAACCTCCAAATTTAGGAGGTTCACACACAGAACGCGTTATTATTTATATTTTCGTTTTTTTGTGAAAATTGTATTTTAATAGTTCTGTTCTTTTACCACTCTTCTGAAGCATATTTCATATCGTGCACCAGGAATCTATATAGTGATGTGTTAGATGTGTAGTTACAATAGTTGCATGTGTATTTTGGTAAATGTATGTCTCAGCGAAAATTTAGGGTTCCGGTGAGGCTCGCAGATTGGCGTAAGTGTTCCCCCGGTGATTATATAGGTTAACCACTGCACTAAATGCTGCGACATTCGTACACAGTGGATTGATAATAAAATGTCGCCGTTTTCAAGTCTCGAGTATATCACATCAATGTTCACAAGCCCTGTATATCTGTGTCTGCCCAATTTTCTTTCAGAACATTATGACGTCATTGCGGCGGAGGCTGATCGTTAAGACGAGATGTCGCATATATCCTGAACACTACTAGGATTTTCCGTAGCTTAGCCGTGGTGGCTCGGGAACGATTTTCGATAGATACGTCCCTAAAGAAGTTCCGTTGACTAACTGCAAAACACCAGACCCACACGTAATGGAGAGTTCGAGACATGCAAGTTGTATTACAAACAATGATCTTTAATACTACGTGTGTTCGACAACCATGTCAAGAGACTCATCATTTGTTTGGTAGGACTAAATCATCACTTTTCACTTCTTATCGTTGTGTTTCTGTCCTCCCCAAGTTGCCATTGAGCCGTTAATGGGGAACTGACGATAACGATCCGATTTGAAGAAGGCAGCCATTTTATCCATCGTTTCGAATCTCTTCACGTATGACTCAACATTTGCGTGCTTCGAAAAGACATCGCCCCCGAAAAACAGGCGGTGGTGGTCCAGGGTTTCGAATAAAACGAAGTCGAGATAGGTGAGTTTGTCACCCAGCAAGAACTTGCGACTTTGAAGGTATTTGTCTAGCATGTCGAACCTTTTCACCTGCTCAGACAACATCTTCTCGGCGTTTTTGTACGTGTCTGGACTATAGCAGTTCCTAGTGAAATTCGTGCGAGTGTCTTGAATCACGCCTTGCAGCACATCGCTCTGGCGTTCTTCTTCGCAGCCGGACGGCGCGAGGCCCAATTTTTTACCAAGGTATTTGTATATCGCCCAGCTCTCTGTCAGGCGCACGTCTCCGTCGATGAGGTATGGTAAATTTGGAAAATCGAATCCTAGCTTGTATTTCTCTTCGAACCAAGTACCAGTCGCCAACTTATGTTCGTATTCCATTCCTCCGTATTCCAGCATATTTACGGCTGGAGCACCAAAACCACGCAGATCCCAGTAACAGAAGATTAGTTTGGCCATGTTCGTATCGTTTTACTGTATTCCAGACTTATATTATGTTAATTAAAACAACAGAAAGTAGTAGAAGATGAATGAACAATGTTCGACATCAAAGGTGGAAAAGCTGTACTAACCATAACCAGTTTCAGTAACCGCTGTACATAATGTGTACTGTATACCTATAATTAATTACAATAAATGCCGTCTATTGATGAAGTGGTGGATATGTTTCAAGATCGGGAAGCGAGCAATGAATCTAAAAGCAACTGGTTAATATTAATACGGAATGCCAATGGATTTTGATCGAATGATTAAATATCCAATCTTGTGAAGTTTTGCGCCATATAGACTTTTTCCTATATTAGGGCTACACATTGGCTATATGAAGACCTAATCTGAACTTGCTTATGCAATTCTGTAAACTTATAATACTAGTCCAACATTTATAGTTTAGTCGTCGGCAGCAGGATAATTCTAGAATATGTTATTTCTTTATGCGACAGCAATGCACTATGGCTTCTCAAGCTCTTCTATTTCTGAAAACGTACGCATGACTGCTGTCTGTTTCCTGTAATTTAGCGAAAGCCGGTTATTAAGCGCATGGCGGATTTACATAATCTTGCCAATGCTCGCAATCCACGGCAGTTTCACATAGATTATATGATATGGTCAGTAGGTTAGTCTACACTAAAATATGAAGCTATCTTGCATGCATTATTCAGATTCATTTCGACAATTCACACATCTTTTAACATGAGATACAGTGAATTTGTAGTCGTGGCAAAACGAATGAGGATGCACGCTCGAATAGTCATCAACAATAGTCTGCCAATCTGTCGACTACACAGTGCACATTGCAAAACAGAATGAAGTCCACATAGGCCATTGCACATCATATCTCACTAGCCTAAGCAACCTTCTCATCTACATTGTCGCGAATTCCCTGTCTAGCAATTTTACAAAGAGACAAATACCTAGTATGAGTCATAGACTCAAATCACGCGGTAAAATGTGAGAGCGCCTATTTACGTAGCGAAGATTGTGTGTAAATGCCTCGTCACTCGTACGCAGTAGCATCGGTATTAATGGGTTGCCGTGATCAAGTCTCGAAAAAAATATACAAGCAACAAGGAGGTAAAGTTGATCAAGCGTCACTGCGGTATGCTTTGATCTTCCAAGTGCTTTCTTCCTTGTTTACACTCATTCTAATACATTTTCGACCACTACATAAATGAAATCGCCGCCTAGAACTCATATTCAAGTCGAAATACAAGCAATTGCTACTGACTGTATAGATCAGGGGTTCTCAACTTCCCTTGTATAACGGGCCGCATTTTATCAGCAAAAGACGCTGCGGGCCGCAGAACATTATTATCATGTATTTGTGGGCTACCATTAAATTTAGACTACTGCAGTATTTACCAGTCGTTTACGGGCATTTTTATGCATTCTAATGCACTAATGAACAGCGTTCGTAAGTTTGCCGCTGCTGTTTTTGTGAGAATATGTATCTTCCAGCGGCGCAAGTAAATCCCTTCATTGAGTCAAGTTTAAGTCCGTATATACACCTTCAAATCCTTCCACCAGAGAACCGAACTCTCTGTTTCAATGACTGAGCGACCAAGTATAAAATTACGTTAACTTTTCCGTTGCAGAGACCAATATCATTTTGAGCTCTCAGGGATAGGAGAAGAAGTCTGGTGTTCGGGATCATTTCTGAACAAACCAAGCAACCCTTCTCCTTTCCTTCCATGGATGGAGCCCTGTACCAATAGTTACAGAAGTCAGCTTAGTCAAGTTGATGTTTTTCGCTGGTCTCCTCCCAACGTTTGCCCTGCCAGCATTTACTCTGCAAATATGTCCACTCATATAATATACACCCGGATAATTAGCTATGCAATGTCTCTGGAGACGGCGGAGTCGTCCAATGCTAGGCTAAAATAGTCTGCGCGGCAACGTATTTCAGAACATGCGATAAAAGATCGACTGACATTGCAGTTACTCTTCTGGTTTGCAGTTGCTGTATTTTGTGCGAATATGCATGTATCTTCCAGCGGCGCAAGTCAATCCCTTCATGGATTGCGTTCGTTGCGAAGTCGGTATATGTACCTTCAAACCCCGCAGAGAACCGAACTCTGATTCAATGCGTGAGCGCGCAAGTATAAAATTACGGTCGCTTTTTCGTTACGGAGGCCATTATCACTTTTGAGCTCTCTGTTGTTGTTGTTGATTACGAAACAAAATGATGTGGGGATCATCTCCTAACGGCCTTTTGCACCAGTGATATGAAATAAGTCTGGCGTTCGGGGTCATTTCTGAGCAAACCAAGCAACCCTTCTCCTTTCCTTCCATGGCTGCAGCCTAGCACCAATATAGTTACATAAGTGAGCTTTGTCAAGTTGATTTTTTTCACTGGTCCTATCCCCGCGTTTGTCCTGCCAGCATTTGCTCTGTAAATATGTCCACTCTGATAAAATGCACCCAGATAATTAGGTATGTAATGTATGTCGAGTCGGTGGATTCGTCAAATGCTTGGATTAAGTAGTTTACGCGGCAGCGTGTTTCAGAACATGGGATAAATGATCGACTGACATTGCTGTTACTTTTCTGGACACGGTTGAATCAGACACCTGTAGCTTCGAAATATGTTAGGTGATGTTGTCCATGCTGCTATAAGTTCCAGAAGCAGCATATATTCGCACAGTATGTTAGAGCTTTATTGAAATACACCTTCTCTAGCAGATTTCTTGGGTTTAGCGCTATTCCAAGCAATTTTGAACGATACGTCTGTAACTTTGTCGGCAATTTTAACAATGTCTCGAAATATGGATTCTATGCTTGACACCTAATAGCTAGCAACGTTTCTTCTAAGATCAGGCGATATGTGTAACTCCAGAAGAAACTGTCGTAGTAACGTTTTAAGAGAGCCCAATAGCTAAATCAATATGTAAAAATACTGTGCCAGTATAATAATTGCGTACATATATTGAAAGATGTCGCGGGCCGCAAAATAAACGTCTGCGGACCGCATGCGG
>ATSW01121649.1:0-12075 GCA_000444245.1 Botryllus schlosseri
GAGGACGTATGGTAAGCCTACTGAATATTCCAATGACTTCTTTACCTCAGAATCAAAAGCGCACAAGTATACGACACGTGAAATATTCCAATTCTCTAGCTTATGGGCTACCGGTCCAGCTCGAATACCGGATATTGATGGAGAAACATAAATAAATTATTTCAGAAAACTGCATCAGAATATGGTGATTTGAGTCAACGAGTCATTAAAAATCTTTTATCGTAGTAGGCTACCATACTACGTGTCGGAGTTGGAGATCGGAATTCTGGAAGCATAACTAGCTATATAGCTGGAGTCGTGGTCGAAGTTTGCCAAAATGCTCATTTATCTTTAGACTGCTGAATTAATTAGTACATTGGCCATAATAGGTTCACCTGTGCCCCCTTGATAACTTTCAATGTCGGTTAGTACCAGTAAATCTCAAAATATTAAATTTTCTCGAATGATTATAAAGAGTGAGACACGATAAGATATCGGATAAAATGCAACACGAGCTCCGATATACATTTTGTAACACGATAGACAGCAGTGCATTATTACGCTATTCTGCGATTATCCGAGACATCATGATTTTCGTGATACGGTGCGATTTTGTAGATTTTGGTTCAAATATATTTACAGTTTGGTTTGAATTGTTGCTCGTAGTTACTCGAGGTATTAAATTGTTACTATCTAGTGATTTTAGAGTGGCCACTAACGCTGTTTGTGACCTTGCGCATCACGGACAATTTAATAAGTTTCATGGCAAATGTTGCCTATACAATATATCTGATATTTAGTTTCGAAAAGTTTAACACATTATTCTTGCTACATTATTAATATAAATAAAGGGAATGTTACAGGGAAGTTGCCATTTACATTCCTTATACTTTACACCTTATTCAGATTGGCTTATAACCGGAAATTAAGTGTTGGAACCCCATAAAATTGAACAATGGACGACTCTCACCGCTCTAGCGCCCCCTATGAAGGGATGGCAGTCGTAATTTTGCCTCCATGAGGCTACCACTGTGTGCAGAAATATTGCAGTTCTTTTCCCTTTATGGCGACTCGTTACTGCGAATGCATGAGTGGATGGTTATTGCAACACTACTAATGCCTGATGTCATGTCATTGCTAGCGAAATCCAGATCCTACTTCTTCATTATAGCTGTTTGAAATGCCTCAGTGTGGGACTGTATTTTTGCTTTAACTGAACTGTTGCTGACTTCTCTTCTGATGTCACTAGTAACAGTAACAGTTTACACAGCAATGTATGGAGCTTGTATTTTCTTACTTGTTGACGGATCTACCAGAGTTCAGTTTTGCCGACGTAGATAGGATTGCCAGTGAATCGAGAGGTAATGGAAATAGCAAAGGCTATAAAATATTCGCTGAATCTTACATGAGATTTTAGAGGCATGTTGTAATTTATACTAGAATAGGTCCTTGGTAGATTTATTCAAGCACTCAAGGCTCCTAACTGCATTCATGTCTGTTATCTCACAGGCAATACAGTAAAATAATATATAGATTGTTTATCGTAAAAGTTCTTTGCAAGAAATCAACCTGTCCATATCAAACATAAAACTGTATTACAGGAATAAATTCACTTATTTAAATTACATAAATATATCCGTTATGACCAGCCATTTTACAAATATATATGCACTATTATCTTAGAAGTCAAGCTGATATGCCATGATGTTCTCGACTTCTCGTGCAGTCGTGAGTTGTCACAAACCAGTACCGAAAAACTTCGTAAAACGGCTGAAATCGGCTGTTTTTCGCTAAAAAAAAGATTCCATGCTAATAATAAACATGCTATTTATTTAATTTAGCATCGATACCCTGAACTGCATCATATCGACAACCCACAGAGATAAATAGCGAATCCAACTCGAAAACTGCTATCTGCGCGCACGAAGCAAGATTCACCGACCGCCATCCCTTGACCATAATGGCGGCGCTCGTGAGCAAAAATGAAAATCGTCCATTACTGGGATGTCGCGAAGTAATCAACCCATTGATCGAGTGCTGAAAGGTCAAAATGACCGAAAAGCGCTGGTTTAAAATATTACTTTAAATGAAAGAATGCTCCTTATTTTATTGTTGGTTTTGAGGTTTTAACAACATGGATTGTTGGGATGGATTTTTACATAATATTTTTTAATAGCTGATGGTTTAAAGCTATATATCTTATGCGGCAGATCGCTCGATTCTTGTGGCCAGAAAAAGACATGATGATACAAACGTTAGTCGCGATGCGACTCACATTTAGCAGATGTTTTTGAGGTCGTAAATTTTCCGGCTGGCTTCATATTCTGTTTATATCATCAAAGCGAGCGCGGCTTTTACAAACGTTTTTAGATTTGCCAAGCAAGTTCGCCTATAGTACGACAGCAATTATGTCGAGACTAGCAGCGTAACATACTGAATTTGCTGTAAATGGTATGAGGTAACAGAAATGCTTCAGTATCAATAAGTGGACCGTAGTACGCATAGTCGGCGCAACCACCGCAGACACGCACGTCGCACAGCCGCACAGGTGCTCATAGTTTATATTGCTTCGTAGGTATGGTGGGGCTGTGTTGACCTTACACCCCTAACATGCCATACATACATGCATTGAATAGGCAATACTAGAACCCATACCGCAATATCGGATCCATAACGCAAGGGCTGATCACACGCAAATTAATCGCGGAAAAGGAACCGATTGATTCTTGACTGACGATGATATAGTTGACGAGGTGTTGCGTCAGTGAATGCTTGATATTGTTCTGTAAATGGCGTGTTTTTATGTTGAAGTCATCGAATGTTTTCACACATGACCATATGAGAAGTATCCGAGTTTCAATTTGTCAGATGCATCTAACATTAAACCACCAATCTTTATGACGGAGTATCTGACGAAGCCTCCTGATGGAGGATGGGGTTGGTGCATCGTTTTCGGGGGAATGTACTGCATGGCAATGTGGGGATCCATCATGAGATGCTCCTCCACATTTTACCACCCTCTCATGGACGAGTTCGAGGCGGATTATGCCTCGGTGACATGGCTGAACGGCATGTTTCAAATATCATACGGATTATGCAGTAAGAAATTCTGTTCACAAGTGAATTTTCGTTCAAATAAATTCAAATTCTTTATTCTCAGCAACGATATTCCCGTTCATTATGAGATGGTTCGATCAACGTATATTAAGCTGCACCATGGCGTTTATAAGTGGCATGTCCTGCTTCGTGGCGTCTTTTTGCAACAAATTGTGGGCAGTACAAGTATTCATGGGACTTATAGTCGGTATGACCAAGTTAGTGACTCATTTCATTATGCTCTCACTGATCAGCTCACGAATAGGATAGCTTCGAATTGCGCGAGCGATAGTTACATTCAATTCAGTACGTTCCTATGAGCCACTGTGTATAAGTTGCTATGCTAGCAGCTCCTTTCGCTATTCGCTGTTATCGGTTTTTGCACCTTGTATAACGCCGGGTTTGAAATCGACAGGATGTTCGTCAGGAATTATTACCATCACAATGTTCACATACGCCACTCGGTACTTTGAAAAACGATTGCACACTGCGAACCAATTGATATGCTTTGGAGTTTCAATCGGTCCGCTTCTAATCTGCCCGGTATATCAATATCTGATTGATGTATTCGGATGGCGAGGGGCCGTACGGGTGAGTTTGAGTACTTATTTACAAAATGTATATATCTGTGAAGCATTCCTTCTATTTGAAAGTAACGAAATATACTGAACAGTTGTCACCTGATATGTTTATATATCGCTTGATTTGCCCACGAAATATATGCTTAAGGCTTAAGTGAACATTTTATTACAATTAACACCAATCACTGATTTGCGTAATTCGCGGCTTATATAAACATTTATTTAAGATTGAATCATTGTAGAGTAAACGCTAATTTTCATGTACTTACACACGTACAGTATCGTTGTTATGTTGTGCTGCCAGGATAGGTATAGTTTGAGTACCGTTAAAAAAAACCTATTTTCTTTAGTTGTGTTGAGCGGCGCGCGGACTAATAAGCTTGTTCAACTCGTACCAACAACGAGGCAATGCAGCCCGTGGGGCATTCGTCAAATGTGTGATCGACCACGATTCAATGTAGGCATTAGCGATTTCTTTGTGATCGGAAAAATATAGCACGTAATCGTATTTCGTTAAAACTGTAAGTAAGCTACGCAGCGTGCATGTGAAGTGAATTGTGCAAGGCTGAAAACCATCGGGATCAAATTCAATAAAAACACGTTTCACCCATACATAAAAATACACCTACCTTCAATAGTATATTGCGTAACATAAAGAATATGACGACCTGGTGTGTGTTCAGAGCCCTAAAATATGCTCCATGTATGATGTATAGTGGTGTGCTTGTGCTTGACGCGCCACGGATACATTAGCAGACATTCGTTCAGATGATAGCTGGATTTCTTCTCAATATGACCGTCGCCTGCTCCCTGCTACGCCCCATCAAGCTGTTGTCGGATTTGACGCACAGCACAACTCCAGAAAATAGAAAAAATGAAAAACATCGTCACAAGTAACCTGAGAACAAACTCAAAGTTTCCTTAAAAATTCGAACGGTACATAGTGTTCAAATTTTTTAGAGTTGATGCGGAAAGCGTGGCGTTTAGAAGTGCCCAGTCCGAGGACGTGGGAATCGCTGGAAGCCAGAGCTTAGGAGTCTACACCCCACGAACACATCGAAAAAGTTACAACGGCAATGATAGTCAAACAAAATTCGAGAACGAGAGTGTTCAACCCTTATCCGAACAAGAAGATACCGCGAAACATAAGAAACCGGGGAAATTCACGAGGATTTGCAGATCATACCATCTGACGCTGTTTGCGGATAAAATATACTATTTGTACACGTTTTCGTGGCTGCTTTTCGCAGCTGCATTCTTCTCGGCAACTGCTTTTATCGTTCCGTTTGGGAGAGAAGGTAATTGTGATGTCATATTCTATAAACCACGCACGTGCTAGTTTCGAAGATAGCAGCCCGCTTTATGGCGTCCACTTCTAAAGCCAGCCCTAATGAAATAAGTCACAGACCGCCGCAATACTTGGCATATGCTTTGAAATAAGTTTTTTGAAGAATGCTGACCTATTTGATTTCAGTGTTATCACCCAGACGGCCGTGACTTTTCTACTGTTAGTGATCCCGTTTGTACTTACACTTTGGTGATTGCGGCGCAGGCTTAAATATCATTTTATATTTTTTCTGTTTCCGTGTGATTGGAATCCTAGCCGTCAATTTGGATCTTTCATATGAATAGCAAATTGCAATCGTATCGTTTTCTTACTGGGTTTTCTTTCGCAACGGCATTAGTGATAGTTGATATAGGTCCATATTCGCTCGTGCGTTTGGCTTCTTGGATAGGGTTACATTTAAAATAAATGGTGATTTAAAACACTTCGTTTGAAATATGTTTTAAAGTGTTTAAAAAACGCCATGTTAAAAAGAATAAAACTGTTTTTTTTCTCAAAATTTGGGCAATTTTGCCATAATTGTATACATACTGTCGAAAAATTATGAACCCACTGACGATATGCACCCGATATAGCCGATGTACACGATATGGAATATTTGGAACCCTTGAAATCGTCGATTCGACAGTTGTAGCCGTATTTACAGATGATCTGATGTTGGTGACCGCCGACCGTAAAAAAAAAACGTAATAGTCCCGGATAAAAAATAAAAAACATGTTTTAAACAGGTTTGTTTAAATTGATTTCTGTTACTGGGTACTGCTGACAATTACGATGACTTGTCTAGATGGCAATATATACCATTTCTCGCAGAATCTCATATAAACTATTCACAATGTGTAGTATACGCGTATACGCTTAAGTTAGCCTGATCTCTTCAGAACTTGGACTCACCGAGTTCGAAGCATCTACTCTCGTGTCTGCAGTTGCCGGTGGCGCCTTGTGCGCACGGGTCATTTACGCGCTGTTTTTCGACGTCGTGCCCCTGAAGTGGAGGATTCTATACATCGTAAGTATCCATCCAATCAACTTCGAGTGCCTTTCAGCCTGCGATAGCTTGGATATAGTTTACCTATAGGCTCCTCCTAGCCATGCAATCCGCATATGCGGTGTTTTCCAAAACTCCAGAACGAAAGTGGGTCGTGCTGTAAGTCTACGAATCAGGATTCATGATGAGGAATATCGGCCTGGTGTAAATGACCCATATTTAGTGGTCCAAACACCATGAATACGAAAACAATAGATAAGTTATCGTATATGTCCCGATTATGTCGTTGCATTGTCTGATTGAGAAATGGCGAAACGTGATGAGTTGCTCTCGGCCCATGCACTTCGCATTCTAGTAAGATGCGTGCGGTGCGCTGTTGAAGTTGATACCGAATGGGCTGTGACGATATCTCCGTGTTTCGATTTCCCCTGAACTAGCAGAGGACCCATCATCTGTTATGAGTACAAATCGAATGTCCACGACTTCGATTTCCATCACAGCTTCTGTAAGTTCCTCCAGTTGCTACGATCTGTTGCAGAGTGGACTCTACGCAGTGTTTGCCGTAGCGGTGCTGATACTGTCCTTCACCACAAATCAAATCGGTGCTACCGTATCTTGCGTGTTCATTGGGTTATTGGGTGGCGGTACGGATGGCATTTACTCAGCCTTCATCGCGGAAGTATACAGCATCCAAGAGTTCGCCTACGTTTACGGATATTCTAATCTACTGACACATTCGGCGGGTACCGCAATTACTATTTTGATTGGTGAGTAATGTATTTACTCCCTATTGTGCCATCGGCAACATCACACGAGGAGTGTACCAAATATTGTTCAACATAATATTAGGAAGTAAGTTCATCATGTCGTCGACAAGAAATATGATACAACTACCTTTTAGCGATTACCACCTCTGGTACCGGTATGGTATTTTGTGTGTGATGCGAACACGAACTTTGATGAAAGCATTTTTTGGGACCCTGAAAATGAACACTGGTAATTCAAACACTGAAAGATTGATGCTTTTAATCGACGCTTTGTATTGGAGATTGAGACGGAGCAAAATGTCTTATAGCCTAATGATATTATCACATGCCAACTTCTTCATTAAATTGTAGTTGATCTGGCACTATAGTTTTCGTCTCGAAAGAGGCCCTAATTCCCACATCCGGAATTGTTGGAATGCTCCGAGAATCTCGGGAACCCATGAAGAATTTTGCAATACTTGATCTAAGAACTAAGGGCGGTTGCATCGGAATCTAGCTGATTTATTTCTTACAGCCAATATAGCATGGTATTTCAAGCAAAATTCACAAGATCGAGAAAAATTTTGCCGATGCAAAGTCCATCAGATTCTAAATTTTCACCGTGATACCGCGAGTGATAGGGAGTTGAAGTTTACCGAATGTTCATCAAATACATTGATAGTTCTGCAAAATTCTGATATTTCCCAAAGACGTATGTACAGCGCAGGAGCTATTCAAGTTGTTTTGCGAATGCTAACACCTGAATTAGCAAGGCTCGCATACCGAACACGGACATGAACACAATGTCCTCACTAAGTCACTATCCCTATTGTGGAGTATTTTAAATGTATTTTGCATTTGACCTCAACAGTTTTTAAATTGTAGACCCCTTCCATACACTGAAAGTTTTAGCACCGATGTAATATATATATATACATATCATCGGCCACAGACACTTTCGAAATACACCATCAATTCTAATATCCGTGGGTCCTTTGATTCACTGGAAAACTCGTGTAAGTAATGGAAAAAAACTACAATGAAGTGTACACAGTATAGCCTACAGCTACACTGCAAGTTGATAATCATTCAAAATAAAGGAATGCATCACTATTTCAGGCGTGGCTGTCGACAAGTTCCAAAGTTTAAAGGCCGCCATGTACATAGGATTCGGAATGGGGATAGCTTCCAGCGCAATAGCGTTCTGCATGCACCACGCCGTGAAGAGAAGGCGAGGATACTAGTGCGAAATTGAATTTTCTCTCTCACACTGCACTTACATGACAATGTCGACGGTCGCATTAACTACAAAGCCTGAAATTGCCAGCGGTAAATTGGAATGCTGCACAGTTATGTGTAGCTGCTTAAAGGTCATTAACTGTTTTGTATTGCACGAATACACCATGACCAATACATATTGTCAATCGGAATTCTTGTCTAGTATGCATTTGCACATTACAGTTCGACAGATTCGATGAATTGTAATTTCGATATACTTAAATGTACTAAGGAGTTATATAAGTAGTAGCATCAACATCATGGACGATATTTTGCAAATGTTGTTCGTGCGGCATTCGCTGCAGTCATCGGATAAATCGAGTACATGATGAGGCGTCTGTCCGGTCAGCAGCTATATGCGAATTCCAATGATTTTGCGTCGTAAGGATCAGGTACGGCTAACGCACGCCTTTCTAGAATTGCTTGCAACGTTTAGCGTACGCACAGGTCGGGAAGAGGGTCATGCGAAGCATCCCAAAACGTTTGCAGGTTTCCTATCTTAAATATTCTGATCAGAAGTTCAAACTATCGACGATATCTAGATATCACTATCACACTATTTCGCGGTATGTCGTGTTCGAGCAGTTTGAAGTTTATGGATAATATTCAGATTACCGCATTTGAGGCTTATGTAGCTCCGTGTTTTTTAAACCTAAGATGTGAAATTTCACGCTTTTTCCATTGAAACATGCCAGAGATACCTCCTTACTATGTGTAATATATTTTCAAAATTGGATGTGGGTGCTAATGGTATATATAGTTGCGGATATTACGACTATCTGGTAATGTAAATTCTGGCCATGGTTTCATTAGGTATAACCTCCTTCACTCCATTTTACGAATTTACAAAACTCGCCACTTGAGGTCAATCGACATAGTTCCGGTGACACAATATAGGAAGGAAAAACCTATGAGTTAAGGGGTCTGTTATAGAGATTTTGTGTTTGAGGGTTTAAAAGTATATTTAGGTTGACGTAAACATTTTTGTTTGATACCTTCAACAAAAAGAAACTGGACATCATTCGTAATGTGAAGTACAGATGAGGTCAATTACATGTTGCCTCATCTCTTGATTTAGTAGCCTATACTATCCTTTGACTGGACCAGCAGAGGTTCTCGCACGCGGTCCGCAGACACTGATTTTGCGGCCCTCAACATCTTGATTATATACGCAATTTGACACGGTATTGCTACAGATTCATTTACCTACAATGGCTCTCTAATAGCACCGACTCTGATCTTTTTATTAATTACTCATTCTTTCGCGTGTTCTAGTTTCTTGTGGGGATGGTGTGAACCTCTAAAAGGTTCAGGTTCGTGTGAACGCGAGCCTTTTTGAAAGGTTCTGTGTGAACGCGAACGTGAACCTCGTGACGTCACGTGACGTCATATTGCTAATTCTAACCCTGTATTTCAGTGAAGTTATGGTCAATATTAATGTACACGATACCTAGCGACGACTCGTGCCACATAATGCCACAATGCTGAAGTACATATTGACATATTAAACGTCGCCAAATGTACAAACTGGGGCAATCAAATGATAAAATAATCCCATAAAATAATATCTTCCGTCGCTTTGCCGACAATTTCGACGAGGATACTTGCAAGTGCAAACTTTCGTAATAAAGCAGGTAAACTTTTGGGATTCTCAAGGTGCATGCTCGTTTAGTGATGATTTTTTTTATGCTGCTAGCGCCATGCATAGAGTGGCCCACAGCTGAAATGCAATACATTTCATCAAAGATTTTATAATGAAGTGGAAATTGTAATATATGAAAAAGGTTCAGAACCTACCAAGGTTCGTTTGTGAACGTGAACCTCTAAATTTCCGAGACTCACACACAGAACGCGAACGTGAATCTCACGCTCACACCATCCCTAGTTTCTTGATATGCGCGAGTTGAAATTGATTGATAAATCGTCATTCGTCTGTACTTTGGTTCAAGAGAATCCCGCTGTTAGTATACACTTTTAAAGAGTGTTAAGCTCGTCACGACTGGTTTAAGCAGATCACTACAAGGAAAGGAAAATTATACGTCGGAAACTGGGTTTTCAACTGCCCGTGGAACAATTAATTTGCTTTCGCAGATATAAATGTAAAATGTATGTGTGTTATTTGGCGAAGAACAGATGTCCTAACCAGACATGGGGTGATTACTTCATGAATGTAATCGATTGCGATTGCGATTACGATTACTTCTGAATCACGCGATTACGATTACGATTACAGCAAAATCAGGAAGTAGTCGATTACGATTACATTGGAAAAGTAATCACGATTACTCACGATTACATTTATTTTGCATCGTAGTAGTTATATTGGAAGACAATACATGGATTGCGCTGAAAAGGCCTAATGATATAACAACTGTCCTTACAAAAGATGGGACGTTTCCTTGTTACGTCATAATGTACCCATTGCCCATTTTTTAGAGGACGGTTTATCGCACACAACGTTTTGCATTTTTGCCAGGTACATAACTGCCGCACCCCAAATTCCCCAATAGGGTGGAAAGCGTGGTTGGAGGGTACTCAAAAGTATTTCGTAAACCAACATAAATTATAAGAGTATTTTCGATAGATTTCATTAACTTGGAAATTCTCTTTGAGCTTTGCGATTTAAATGTCTCTAAATAGCTTGATTTAAAAATGCATAAGTCTCCCTCTCAAGAAATAAGGCTTGTATAATTCATAGTAATAGGCATTTAGGTGCCAGTCAATACCGCTCCTCGACACATCAAAAGACATGTGCGGTTTCGGCCAACATGAGACTCCACGAAGTGTGCTAGTAAAGAAAGACCTTGGCCGAAACTTAGATAATGTGTCCATTGTCAATAGCCGCGCTGGGTGGGCGTGACTAACAGTCTATTCCTTTCAATCTGAGCCCACGATCCAAATGCCACCCGGGCACCCACAGAGCATTAGACATGACAATTTGTGTGTGCGTCTCACGCAAGTTTTTCTTTTATTCTGCTATGTTTGGGCCACTACCATCGATATCTTTTGGCTATATAACAGACCGGTGGTCACGAATTAACAACATACAATAAAGTAATTATTCCAAGATACCAGATGGTATAATTATGAATTACGCGCCCCCTGCTCTTCAGGTAAATCTGGCCATCGAGCGCTGAGATAGGATTAAAAACGCAATATTATGCAATTACCAATATTATTGATTAAATGCAATCTTCAACTTCAAAATTGACTATACTCTATGGGGCCCAAGACCAATGTTTGGGTGGGGAAAACTTTTGCTGTTTTAATCCTTATTGTAGCACTACAACCCACGCTAACATGGTATATAAGCCGATGGCTATGGCGGCAGGTCCAAATGTTCAATAAAGAATTGTGAAATAGCGATTGGCGCCCGTTTTGAGTAGAATAATATGAGAATACGAGAAAGTGAACATAAAATTCTGCCTTCAACTTGATGCTGATAAAGTAATGCAAGCTTCCGTTACGAAAACGTCAAAACAACGGCTCGGTTATGATATATATCAGCAGCTGCTGATTTTAATGCTTCGTTGTGGAAACTGTAATGTTTCATTTGACGAGTACAAAATTTCAAACCTTTGTCTGGTGTACGTTCGTACCATATATGCCTACTGCTCGCCAAGCAGCACGTTGAAACTGCATTTAACTATAGAATTAGAACTATTACATTCTATAGTTTAACTAAGCAGAACCAAACATCAATACANAAGTTGCTATTTTAACTTAGGCTNAGAGGTGATTAATTATCCTGTTNCGAGGTAGTGGTGTCTGNAANGTATTGATAACCCGATATACAGCACGGTGGNTNTTCTTACAATCACACTAATGNACATCGAATATCTATTTACNATGNGTGGACACTTCNTACGCAAAGACGAGCAAAGCTAATAGGCTACCTCTGACGTAATAATGACCAGTNGCATTTGAAAATCAGACGTTTACNCTCTCAATAACTGGNATAATANCTCTTNCTTGTTNACGAGTGTTCACTGTTCAGTTTATGTCACAGTCCTTGTACAAATAAAAAGTAATCGTTCTTTCACAAAGAAATCGATTAAATAT
>ATSW01121682.1:0-14684 GCA_000444245.1 Botryllus schlosseri
TCTCTGAATGCAGACATTTTGAATGATTCTACTGAGACGCCAGAGCTGTGATTTTTCATGTATTTGTGATTCCTTGATGAGGTTTTGGATGGGGTAGCACTAATCAGGAGGGAGAGAAGTAAGTCTGTCATTTTAAGTCCAATCTAATTTGAAAAAAATGCAGCTAAAATACTAATTCTAGTTTAATTCAGAAAAACAACCATGTAGTGCGCAGATATAATTCTGATATAAATCTAACGTGGAAAAACTTCTTATCTGCTACTTGTCTACTTGTCAAATCTTCATATTCTACTGTTACATGTACTGAAAATCGCTACTTTTACTCGTAATCTAGCAGATACTTACGACATTACTTCTATTTCTACCCAAGAAGCCTGCCAACAAATACTACTTCAGCCCCTGGTTTCATTTTCTCACCCATTATTTTTAGGCGCTTGACTGCAAATAGTGAAAATTTGAATGCGTAACTAAAACAATCACATATATATATATGCAACATTTTTGTAATTTGAAAATGATCAAAAAGATCACCTCAATGTAATTCCATTACGTCTCCAGATGATATCTTTTACGTCCAAAGATCTGGTGGCTGTACATTCCAATCTGACAGTGCCGTCAAGTCTAAGCACAATGTGCAGATGTCCTATAATCGTTGGTCCTTGGGACATTGGTGACATCACCGTATCCCTGTAATGGAAGGATAAGTGATTAGTGATTTCCAAGTAAGTGAAGAAGTAAGTATTCTAGGCTTAGTTTTACTTGAAAAACTAAAGCAAAGTCATAAATCCCTACTCAAGTACACCTAAAAGTAACAATTTCAGGGCTAGTTTTGCTTACAAAACTTAAAACTATTAGGTTACTGACCACCTATGACGATTCGCGTGCATATTACAATACGAATATATTATTCACTAGCTATAATAAAGAAATCCATTACAGATCGCGTCAAAATCGAGAGTTGCTTACCTTTCGTAAATCGATGTTTGAATGCGCGACTTTGACCTCATGCTGACCGACAAAGTGAAATTGCATGTTTCCACGCCCGATTTGGACTCGGCGACACATTGGTATACGCCGTCGTCCGTGATTTGGCAATTAAATATTTCCAGAGTTCTTTTCGAGCGTGTGGATCCCACGATGTAACGGTCGGACGTACGTATGGCTTCTCCATTCAAATACCAGGTGACTGTAAAATCAAAGTAGATGAATAGTAAATAAACACATTCAATATCTGTTGCACTTGCGGCCCTAAACCATTTCTCAAGTTTCTATACGGTAAATTGTATTTGGGATGACCTGATCTTATTCATTGAATTCCTAAATATTTTCATGATGCTGTGTGCTTTTTTGTTACTTTTCCTCCATGATCTTTAAGTGTTTGAGGGAAAAGATTTCGGTAGAAAGATGCTCTGTGATACCTAGACTCCCGCCTTTACCTTGATTATCTGTGTATCACATTTCACGGGATTGTATTTTTGGTATGTGTGGTATTGATTCGCACGTTTGACAAATAAAGAGTCTCTCTGTCTCAGTGAAACTCATTTCCACATCATAATGCACAGCTTCGCACGACAGCCAACTGAAATTGTGAATTTTAGAGCGTGAATTCAAATTGTATTTAATTCCTTCATTTATGGTCAGTGGTATCAAATATTCTAATCACTGTTCACTGTTCAGTAACGAATTACTTCAACCTGATTATTTTTAGATTAGTTCCACTTCTGCTTCACATTTATTCGGGTAAAGCTACATGTTTTTACAGTTTGGATTTTATAAAAGTAGACAGTCGAAAAAGCCACTCTCTGAAGCGTCCGGAATTTTCTGAAGTAGCCGATTCCGGCACTTCAAGTACCTTTTACATGTCTTAGAGATCAGTATTTCAACTTGTAATCAAATACAAATTTACGGTCCAGCTTCTCCTACATGAGTAAGGATTAATTGACGGCGAAAGGCAAACTGAAAAGTCAAACTTGATGAGTAACATGAAAGAAATTCAGAATCTATCCCACTTGCGACACTCATCTGTTCATCACGTTTTTATTCAGTTTAGCGAAAGCCATTTTCACATTATACAGCACACTCTCCACATTATTTTCGTTAACATTCACTAATACTAACGATTAATTTGCTTGTCTCGTACAACATACCTGATGGCAAAGGTTTTCCTTCACATTCAGCCACAAATTTCACATCTTCGCCCTCGGCGACATGTCGGTCCTTTGGTCGTAACAAAAAATAGGGCGCTCCCGAAGGTGTACTTGAGCGTCCGTGCGTTCTTCTGTATGTATCGCTATATCTCGACCCTGATCTCAAAGCGGGAATCGCATCATCCAAGTGAGATCTGTTTGGCAAAAGGTTAGAATTGGAGGCGGTTTCATTACTTTAGAGTTGCATCCATTTTTTAAGTGAAATTAATCATACACGGAACAGTAAAATTTGAAAAAACAACCCCTATAGCTTCACATCTACTGCTTTGAAATGAGCCAAGTTTGGGGCGCAACGTTTTCTAACAATTTTATCGAATAGCCGCTAAAAATTTGAACAACCCTACTTTACTACAATGACTTTACCTGATCGATGATTTTGCGTCCGCGTATTCCATGCTCATATGGAATCTTTCGACGCCCCGTTTTGAGGCTGAAGACTCAAATTCACACCCCGTCACTTCCAAGGTAGCGTAGTCGGACGCTTCTCCGTGTATGTTATTGGTGACACATCGGTAAGTTCCCGTGTCGTTCTCAGTGCAATTGCGTATTTCCAGAGTCACAACACCTGTATGCGGAGAAGGAAAACATCTTAATTTCAAGTTTTAGGAACAGATTGAGACGACTAGAAACGTTTCAGCTTTTCCAAGTTATACTTGGAGTAGAACTATGGCTACACAGCTTTTCTCATATTTGATTCTAGATTGAATTGTGGCTACTCAATTCTTTCCATAGTAGATTTGGAGTAGAATTATAGCTACAAAGTGTTTCCCAAATTAGATTTGAATCAGAATTATTACTACAGTTTTTTTTCACTAAATTAGCTTAAAATCAGAAATACAGCTTAACATTTATTTTTCAAATTAGATTAGAGTTGGAATTATAGCTACATAGTTTTTTTCGAATCAGCTTAGAATCAGAATTATAGCTGCATAGTTTTTCCTAAATAGATTAGAATTAGAATTATAGCTCTAGTTTTTTTCAAATTAGATTAGAATTAGAATTATAGCTACACAGTGATTTACGAATCAGCTGAGAATCAGAAGTATAGCTGCACAGTTTTTTCCCAATTAAATCAAAATCATTATTATAGCTACAGTTTTTTCGAAATTAGCTTAGAATCAGAATTATAGTTGCACAGTTTTTTCCCTAATTACATCAGAATTAGAATTACAGCTGCAGTGTTTTACGAATCAGCTTATAATCTGAATTATGACTGCACAGTTTAGAATCAGAAATATGGCTACACAGATTTTTCTACATTAGATTAGAATTAGAACTATACCTACAGACATATTTCCAAATTTGAGTGCAGTTAATCTTATAGTACTCAATTTTTCTAGATCACACTAGAATTAAAACTACTGCATTCGCAAAAGAAATACAGCAAAAATTACTGCCAGTTCATATTGATTCAGACTACATTCTCCTAAGCATGAGATTAACAAAGCTAAGCTCGTTCCGTACTGTACAATTATCCTATTACATTTTCAGGAAATCCAAAAATTTGATTAAAATAAAATTAAACTATAGAAAAACTTCACTAATTAGATTAGGATAAGATTACTGTCATTTCGCTCTAATTACAACTAAAATTATCTAGTTGTCCAAGTCTGTTTAGAACAACTTCTTTGAGTCAACCTACCTCCTACGTTACTGTAGCGATATTTGACCCCGTCGTTAATCTCCATTCCGTTTTTGTGCCATGTGATGGCAGGTTCTGGCGCGCCTCGTACAGAAGCCGTAAATTTAGTGCTCATACCAGCGGGCACAACGTGAGATCTGAACACACAAAATAGATTTCGATTTGGAAAAAGATACTCGGCAATCACACCATTTAGATTAGGAAGATCGGAATTGCTTTTACTGTAATTCCGTTCGTGAAAACTATCAATACCTCATTCGTAGTTGGAACTTGGGTTCGTAACCAGTCGAAGGCATTAAAGATGAAGTGTAGTCCATATGTCTGGAATACTTGGAGCTTGTAAATTCGATTCCAGACGATAAATCTTCTTCATATTCTTCGTAATTTCGTCTCCTGTTAAAAATTTTGATATACTTTAGCTCTTGCTCATAACAAAAGTGTTTAGAAATTGTTTAGGGCAGGGGTTGGCAATTATTTTTCCGACGGGCCAAATGAGAAGCAGATAGTATGCCGGCGGGCCGAGCCAAACGTTTAAACTGTATTCAGGGGGCGAGTTAATCTTATTTCGAAGTTGAAAGAAGTGAAGTACATTGCCAAAACAGGCTGCTAAGTGGGTGCGTTAATATTAGGTAATCAGGAAGGGAGGATTAATTTGCAAACAATAATATTTGTTTATTGTCCTAATCCAAACAATGGTATACATGAAGCGTTTTTAACTGTTTTTTCATCACATTAACTTTCAGGGCCGGATTTAGCCTGCCCGCCGTAAAATGCCCAGGTTTGGTTTAGGATCTGTTGTACTTTGTTCTCAAAGCAGGTTTCCACTGAAAAAAATAAAATTTACGACGGTATAATTGGTTTATGGTTATGTTATCGTAGGAACATTTAGTGCCTTTACCGTAATCTTACACTACCAATGGGAAACGCTGAAATGGTGATGGTGATGAGGATATGAAAGTACACTAGAACGACATAAATTTTGGAATTTTCATAGGGAACACTGATTTGTGATGGTCAATTTGGTCATGTTGTTGCGGATAAAAAGTATACTTGACCAATATTCTTTTCAATCAATTATACTCAAAATGAAGAGATCATACCGTTGACATCTACGCTGGTATATTTTGAAATGCGACTCACGATTTTCTCAATCTTCTTTGCCTCAGTCGCTCCTCTTCCCCGTCGCTTTCGGAAGACGATGACAGAACAGGCCTAGGTCTTCTGCGTATCAACACAATCTCGTCGATCGGACGCGTGAGCTCTTCGTACTCCACGGACCGACGCCGTTTCAGTCTGGTAGAACTAGCGGGCGACGGAGACCGCCGTTTGCTGGCGGCTTTTCTCTTGGATATCGCCGCCATTTCTTTTTGATATTCCAATTCGAATTCGAGAGCGAGTCGGTTTTCGCGTGCTTTTCTTGATTTACGAGTGCGTCGTTTCTTGGCTGACGTGCTCTCGGCGTCAGAATTGAGAATATCGGAATCGGAACCGTATTTTCTGCGGGACGTGGTAGCCACGTCTTGTTTCGCTGGTGTTGTAGTGTCCACACCTTCGTAACCCCAAGTGCTGAGAGCTATCGGACGCAATAACTCATCTTCAGAATCATGGCGTGCCCGTGACGTTTCGCTGAAAACAGAATAGATGATGGAAATTTCACGTTTACTAGCGATTTCAAATTCACTACTTTCAAGGGTGGTACAATTAGTCATCATTGCCATAAATTTTGACTGCTTTCCAAGAAGAAGTAGCGATTTTGAAGGTAAAGGGAGAAAATGGCACTGAAATATATACTGTTTTGACAAGAAAATTTGGTCAAGAGCATGTCACATACTTTAAGCGGTTATTTGAAGATGGCTACTTGAGAAATTACGCTACAAATTGGTCCAATTTTTCAAACATATCTTCAGTTGCTGTGTATCATGGGTATTTCATCCACTTTTTATGATAATGTCACTCGTAAACATGATGAAAACACATCACCAAAATTACTTTCTAGGTAGAAAATCCAAAGTTTCAAAACTATTTGCTTCGCCCAAAATATGGTCAAGTAGAAATGGGAGTAGCCGAAGAATGTATCCAGTTGAGTAAGTAGTGCACTTGGGAAAAACCTAGCTGAGTACTACGAAAAAGTGCAAGTACTTTGTTACTAACCACCTATGTTTATGATATATGCTCGTCTTCAATATCAGTAACATTGGGGTACCTCGTTTTTGTGGTCAACGCCATATCGATTTTATCCCTCAGTTCTCTATATGACATGCCGTAGTCCATTCGTTTCTGAGGTATCTTGTACTGCTCAAGTTTCGAGGTAACGACGTCCGACTTTTCATCGGCGGCCCGTGCCTCGTCTTGCAATCTGTGCGAAAAAGAGATTTCAGACTTATGCATAGATTGGGAGTTCAGATGAATAGTAACACAAGCAGTTTCTAATGAGTAAATATTTCACTATCATAAAGGGGGGCGTGTCTAAAAAAGGTTGAGAACCACTGGTCTACAGACACATTTCACAATCATCGCTTTTCCTTTATAGGTTATCTTATATTGCTTTTCCTTCAGTGTACAATTTTCCTACACATATGTTCTAAGGTCAAAATGGGTGTCTGAATGAAAGACTAATACTAATATCTTTTTTCAATGTGCCACAATCCTGCAGTGTTTATAGATCGAAAAAAATGTCAAGAAATGAATGAACAATATTGACGAAATAACTGAAAAATTGAGGAAGGAACAGTGCTCGAAAGATCAAAATGTAACCACGAAAGCCTGAACACACTATAAAGTGACGGTTTAGGATGTAATTTGCTGTCTTGTTCACAAATTACAATATTGGAAAACTGAAAAAGATCATCAGACCGGCGGATATTTAAGATTTGAACTGCAATCACTTTCTGATTATGAACATTGCGACGTAGTATTTTGGCATAAATGTAGCTGCTATGTAGCCTAATTAAATATGTTGAGTTGTCTACAAAAACGATGCAAAACAAATTTCACGTAATTGCAACCCGTAGAAGCGATGTCATTTATCACTTTTTCATTAATAATTCTGGAATGCTATTTTGACAAATCCCAAACTTTCAACGGCAATAACTTAATTGGCTCTTCTGGTTGGAATTGAGCCAAATTTGGTGTGCAACGTTATTTTTTAGCCCACCTAACAACTTAATCAGTGAATCCCAAGAATCATAAAAAAAGTTATCATTGAACATCCCTGTAAAGCAATGGTAAAATTCACCTTCTTTCACGCATAAAGTCAGCGTATCCTAAAAAGTCTTCCTGCTGAGCACTACTTTGTCCCTCTCCCATTCTCATTTGCTCAGAAGTCGATTGCTGACTCAAGTACTGATCCACAGGCAAGAGCACGTCCTTGTCGTCTTTCTGCGGGAAGTAGTATTGCTTCCAAGCTGGTGCCGCAAATGGTTTTGGTGATAATCTCCTAGGCGGAGGAGTGAGAGATCTGAAAGGTCTTCTTTTAAATTGAATGTCTGTGTCTTCAGTATAAAGACTTAAGTCATCGTCGTATCTCTTGTGGTCGTCCACTATGATGTCGTCCACAGTGACGAGTCTCTTTTGCTTCTTACGGACCACGCGGCTGTCTGGGACAACGTAGGCTGTGTCTGGGATGAATTGTCGTTTGAGTTTGTACCGGTGTGGTGTGTCTGACGTTGTCGACTTCGGGTAATAGGCTTCGTTGGAGGATTGCACCTGAAGAGAAGCAGTCTTGGTTATGGTGCGAATTTTTATGATTTCATTTGAACGAATGTTATAAAACGCTGGCCTGAGTCAGCTATCCGGCCGTTCCACCAAATGTATTTCAGCTTTATTCTGAATTGCAAAATGTAAGGCACTGATGACTTGTCGACCAATTACACCAGTAATGTGTGAATAAAATCGGTGTTAAGCAATATTCGACGAAATTATAAATACAATTTAGCAATATTTTTGACAGAATAATAGAATCTAGCAAAGAGTGCGGTCTTATTTCTTTCAAAAGAAATCTACAGTCAAAATCTAGTTGGTGGTTTTACTAGGAACTCAATAGAACCACGCCAAACAGATGTAATATCGAACTACAGCAGTAAATTTGTTGTTAAATCAAAGTTACAATTCGTTGTTTTAAGTTGAACATTTGGTAATTACGTTCTGGTTTAATTTTTATTTTTCACAGTTCACAGCAGGAGTTGTTTTGAAATCTTAACGGTTTGCAAGCTGAATAGGTGAAAAACCAGTCACAAAATGGACAGTGCAAGGATTTATGATGAAACCAAGGATTTAAGATCACAATGTAATACTATTTTGTAGTGAGATATTACTTTCATACAAGGCAAACATGCAACACATTGTATTTTACATAATTAACAAAAGAAATATGAGAAATGAGGATATTAATGGAAACTGATTTTGAACTGTGACACAGTTACGAACATCCCGATATTTTACAGCCATCCGTATAATCAACTNCCCCACAACTTACCTTTTTATACCATTTGAAGTCGCTNAGCGGCACAAACGACTTGAGTTTCAAGTCTTCTTTCGCCGCNTCTTCATCGTGNTTGATCGGTTCCGGTATCACATACGGCATCCTNAACGCCAAATTCTCNTTTTTCCTTTCCAGTTTTGTCTTTTCCTCTTGTTTATCATCAAAATCAGACTGTCTGAACACGGCCATCGACGCTGTAGCAGTAGTCAAAGCTTCTCTGGCTCGATCGGTGAGATGGACATCTACTAAGTCTGAACTGCCGGAAGTCACTCTTTCGGCAAGCTTGAAAGCCTTTTGCTTAGCAAATTCATCAGCGTCTGGCATAGGCTTGCCGCGTTTTCTGTATGTCATCGGTGCTACTTTGAGTGTGGCTTGACAACTGGCTGCTCCAGCTGAATTCGTGGCCGTAACCTTGTAAACGGCGGAATCTTGGTGGAAGGTGTTTCGGATTAGGAGATAGCACGAGTGCTGGTCTTCCCAGACGATGTCGTGATGGTGATCGGATCGAAGGGCTTTACCGTCTTTCTCCCTGTGTATGGATTAGAGGGGGTTGGAGCAGTTATCGTTGGTAGTCATGTAGAATTAGTACTGACGTGGTAAACTTCTGCTCGAGCACAAGTCAATGTAACGATTTCAAAGTAAATAAGTGTGCTAGTAAGTATTCTAGGCTTGCTTTGATCTAGAAGCAGCGATTTCCAAGTAGGCGTTCTAGTAAGTGTTCCAGTAAGTAGTGTAGGCCTAGTTTTGCATATGAGTACCAAGTAACCAAGTACACAGTAAGTATTCTAGGCTTAGTTCTGCCAAAAAGTAGCGTTTTCCAAGTACATACGTATTCTGGTAATATATTCTAGACCAGGGGTGTCAAACATACGACGCAAGACGATTTAATCCGGCCAGCGAAGCAATTCTGAATAGATTGAAAAATTCTTATATTATCCCGCACATTTGTAACAAGTGTTGAGATTTTTTGCTGAAAATACCATAATAAAATATTCCCTCAAGACAGCAAATGTCGAGAAGGCAAAAGTACACACTGAGTTCAGAGTTCAATGGAAAAATGGACCAAAAAGTAGTCATTGACAGCAGCGAAAACGCCGATGCCTGCCGAACCGTTATATGCCGTTTACATGGAAAATATATTAGTTACAGAAATATAAATTTCAAATATGTGTGATCGCACTGCTGTGACATTTCCCACCCAATAGGTCCCGTACTCGAGGGAAACTCGACTTGCGATTTAATAATCATGATCCAAATACCAACGTCCTCATCTACCGATAAATATCTTGTACTCCTCAACACATACGCCGGGCTAATGCCAGATTACGACTACAGAAAGGGAGCATAGAAATATGCCAACTTATATCGTTGTTAGCGCCACTGTTTCGTCGGTTCTTAACTGTATTCAATCGGACAATCATGGTATTTTTGCCAATTCCATTGTTAAAAGTGATACGACTGGCTGAAATGAAACCCCTATGAGGCTTGCATTATCTATACATGCTTGATAATAAAGTATTCAAGTGAAAAGCAAGGGCACCTGGTCGGCCCGCGGGCGATTTGAGGGCCTGAATCCAGCCTGCGACGCAATTTGAGTTTGACCCCCCTGTTCTAGGCCTGGTGCTGCACAGTAGCAGTGATTTCAAAGTATGCAAGTACATTTAGCAAGTATTCCAATACGTATTCTACACCTAGTTTTGCCAAAAAGTAGCGATTACCAAGTACATACGTATTCTAATACTATATTCTAGGCCTGGTTCTGCACAGTAGCAGTGATTTCAAAGTATGCAAGTATTTCTAGTAAGTATTACAGTAAGTATTGTAGGCCCCTGCTTTCGTTATACACTTCCAAAATATTACCATTGTATGTCTGGCTTCGGAAATCCAGCGATGCGTATGTCGAAGCGAGCATATTCGCCTTCCTCGACTTCTTGGTTGGCGAGCAATCTTCTAAACATTGGCCGCACGCTAATCTCTTCTTTCGGTGGCCGATCTGAGTTTAAAAATGTAGATTTGGTTTTGATTTGGATGTCGTTTACTGTGCGTTTATTTGGAGGTGGCTGCTTTGGAAATTGACAATGCGATCTTCACGAATAACACAAGATAACTGACACGATTTTCGAAAATATATTCAGTCATATATTTTTACTAAAACGTGAGCTGTTTTGCTTCAAAAGCTGTTAATCAAAGTGCTTTGTTAATGACCATCTTTGGATTTTTCAACTGTAGTATGGATACGCGATTCTAACTTTTATGATAAGCATGCTTTGTTAACGAGATCATCATGGTAAAATTATATACAAACAAATTATATAAAAAGTTATATACGAACGAATCGTCGTACTTTGTACTGTCAGCGTTGCTTTGCATGAATCCTCGCCGCACTCATTCTTCGCTACCACCTTGACCTCTCCGCAATCTTCAACAGTGCAATCGCAAATTTCCACGGCATACAGTCCCTTTTCCTTGGTTTCGATGTATTTCAGTTCGTCCAATCCGAAATTTGTTTTCTTCCCGTTGTGGTACCACGTGATTTCCGATGCCGGGTGGACCGTCACTGTTAGAAATTGATTATTTGAGCAGTTATATTTTTAGACTGCTTCTACACTTCTACTAGTATAATTCTTCGGCTAAAATACAGAATTTTTATACTTGGACTTTGAATGGTGGAAAGTAGTTCTGTGATAAGTTTTCGTCAATTCAAGACTGAATTTGTCACAATTTGTCACTCTGTATTTCGGTATCGCCAGGGTTACCATATTTTGAGATCCCGAAAAAGGAGACACTTAAAAAAAGTTTTAGAAGCTATAATACCGGAGGAGAAAACGGGTGATTTGTAAGCCTTTCGAGTAATAGCATTGGCTTAAATATAAAGAAAATGGGCATTTTTCCGATCTTGCTCCCAGAATACCTGTCGGGGATCTTTTTCGTTTCATTTTTAGCCAATTTTGGCAAGTATTTTACCATTTGTAATAAAAAAGAGGACAAATTCTTTAAAAATACGACATTTGAGTGTCTTCGATTTCTTGAAAAAAGCAGACAACTCCTCTTAAAAGAGGACTTATGGTGAACCAAGGTAACAGAATATATTTTCAAAGATTCTACTTATTTATATTGTTCATTATTTATTTTATTTAGTCGCAAAGATACTTATTGCGATTTTGAAAGAAGGTCGCCTCTGATTAATTGCATAAAGTATGCGACCATTCGAATAAAACTACTATTTGAAACTACCGGAATAGTGTTTGGACACACCATTTTCTAGTTCCACTTGAAGTAGCTTTCACAAGTCCTGAAAATTTCTATTTCGACTTGTGAATGAGTAATTTACGGCATTAGTTATGCTCGAGTAACAAGGACGACTAATTTTATCAACTCCAGTCACCACTATGGTAATTCGAAATGTAATGACTATATTACCTGTAGCAGTATAAGTCGCGTTTTCTCCGACGTACACAGATCTGTTGTACAGCGGCAAGGTGAATTCGGGTGGGAATCGCAAAGACTTGCTCGCGGTAACTGCCTGTCTTCTGCTAAGTCTCTTCCGACGGCTCAAGTATATATTTCTCCGCGGCCTTGTCCAAGTACTGAGAAGTAAAAACAAAAGACGAATTAAATCACAAAGTTTTCGCAAAAGTGTAAAAGTTCGACATCGAGCCGAGAAGTTGACCTTTTTTTTTTAGTCAATCAGCTGGTGATTACAGTTTGTATGCTAATTATTCGGTTCACAAAATTTGGGGGGCGATGATCGGTATGGAGTTTGAAAAGGGGGCGATGAGTCGACAAAGGTTGGGAATCACTGTGCAGACTTTTCTAGTCAAGCCATCGTGCATCATTTAATCATTGCTTTTCTAAACATTAGTTTCTAATTTCTTTGTTGATTAAAAAGCTACTGTTACTGTTACTGACGCTGAGATTAAGTAATTGAAAGCCAACTGTCTTCTGTTTACTGGTACGACATAGAATACTGTAAAATGTTGGTATGACTCGAGTCACGTTATCTAGAATGACTCCATTTTTGAAAGAAACCGTCCAAAAATGACTTGACCCAGACTCAAAAAGTTCGAAAAATATGGGACGAAAAATTTTCAAGTCGATTTTCAAGTCATCAAATATTCTACTGCACAAATAATCTTATTTGTCAGTTCCATCAGCAACGAAATCACAGAAAAACAGCTTCAGCATAACCCGCATAATGGCCTTGATTGGCAATTTGGTATCACTGCAAGTGTACAATATATTTAGTCATGAGCATAAGAACTAAGCTTTACAAATAACGTGGTGCCAAGTTCGATCATACCTTTGCGTAGTCAAATAAAGCGACCTAAGCTGACTCGATTCAAAGATTACAAGACCTCAAAGGTACCGACTTAATCCTAACACTGCTAGAAGAAAAAAAATTTCACCCAAAGATTTCAATATGTGCAGCATCTAACGCAATACTGACCCATTGCGTAGCTCCACGCTCATTTCACACTGTTGGTTTGCGGCACCAAACTCATTTTCGACTCTGCATTTGTATGTTCCATCGTCAGACTTCTCAATTCCCTTTACGTAAAGACCGCAGGTGCCGTTATGCTGGTCGTACACGAATTCGTATTTATCGCCAGCGTCCAATCTGATTTCGTCTTTGTACCTGTGCAGATAAAAGGAATGGGTATCATTGAATAATATATTCAAACTGAATTGAACCGGAATATTTTCAACTGACGGCCGTCCGGGCAATCGTCAGTAACTAATAGAGAATTGAAAAGAACAGTGCATATGAATGATCGTATCACAAGATATGTTATCACCATAAAATGAAGTATCGCACAATTTTCAGCTTCAACAAATTAGATTGGAATTAGAATTATAGCTACAAATCTTTCCAAATAAGACTAGAATTGAACTTATAGCTACACATTTTCCCCAAATTAGACTAGAATTAGAAAGATAGCTTCGCATTTTTTGCAAATTGAGTAGAATTAGAATTATAGGTACACATTTTTTCCAAATTACACAACAACCAGAATTATAGCTACACATTTTCGTAAAAATTAGACCAGAATTAGAATTATAGCTACAAATTTTATCCAAATTAGACGAGAATTAGTATTATAGCTACACATTTTTTCCAAAATAGACTAGAATTAGAATTATAGCTACACATCTTTTCCAAAATAGACTAGAATTACCGTTATAGCTATAAATGTTTTCCAAATTGGACTGGAATTAGCAATTCTGAATCATCTAGTTGTCAAGTACGTATGTGTCTCTTAGAATGAGTATAAAGAGAATCGGAATATTACCAAGTGACGGTTTCCTTATGACTCGGTTCCTTTGTCTTGCATACAAGCTTGGCGTCGTCGCCTTCTTTCGCAAAGACGTGGTACATGGGGCAAAGGCTTGGTGTGAGTGTCACAGATTCAACTTTGACCTTTGCGATAGATTTTCCTCTTGACGACCTTAGTGCACCGCCGGATGCGTATCGACCCAATGATACGATAATTGTGGATGAGATCTACAAAAAGATAATGATATTGATCTAATTATCGTTCCCAGGAATTGACACATCATAGATTTGGCAGTCTAATAGTACAAGGGAATATACGTAACTTGACAGAGACGATCAGTAACAAAGTATTTGTACTTTTCTGGATTACTCTACTAGGTTCTGCCTACACCACTTCCATTTCATAGATTTTTAGCTAACTGACTTCCACACTTTTCATTTCGAAAAGCAGCAAATAGTTTTATAACAAGTTTGCTTCACTTATGACTGACATTGTCCTAGTGACCACCTAAAAAGCCCCTGTATTACATAAATTGGATATATTTGCCAATAATATCTAAATATGCGGGACCTGTAGTGTGCAACAGTATCTTGCCGGCTATCCGGCAGTCGTCGAGCATGTCCCCATTCATGTCGAAATACAAGCAATTTCTACTGAATCAATACCAGTGAGCCCTCAAGTTTACCGGATCACGACCCGACATATCGATCTCGCCTTCCGACACATGCCACCTCATTTTGTCGCTTGTCCTTTTATGTTATCTTATTCTACTTTTCATTCAGTGTGCATGCCTCCTTTTTACATCGCCTAGACCAGGTCGGTGTCTGATTTCGAGGACTACTCCAAGTCTTTTCGAAACCTTCCTGTCTTTTCATTGTATCGCAGTCTTGTGGTGTGTAGAAATGATGAAATTATTAATAATGAATTGAATTCAATTGGTTATCTTTTTTGAAGCATCATAAATCTTTTTGTGTTGTTTGTGAACACACATTTTGCAATTTGAATGAAGATATCTGTATTTATTGCTCACTTTATGCGAGCCCTCGGCCAAATCTACTCTTTGAAACAACTTCTTTGAG
>ATSW01121684.1:0-11249 GCA_000444245.1 Botryllus schlosseri
TTATATAGTACGGTGTCCGATCAATACCGAGAATGCTATTACCGAGAATGCTATTAACGAGATGGACAATACCGAGAAGGGACATTACCGAGAATGAACAACACCGAGAATGGACATTACCGAGAATGCAATATATGCAATGCAGGCATGTTATGCATGTGAACAGATCGTGTGTGTGCATCGCGGCGTTGCTACATTCGGTATCGATTCTCAGGTATAAATTTCTCGACAACGTCGGTTACATTAACCTGTATTCTTGGCATTGGCCATTCTCGGTAATGTCCATTCTCGGTAATGTCCGTTCTCGGTAATGTCCATTCTCGGTAATATCATTCTCGGTAATGTCCATCTGGGTAATAGCATTCTCGGTAATAGTATGGAACCATATAGTACTGATCTCAATGCAGTATGGATTTCATGGTTTTGGTCATAGGTGCAAGTCCATGTAGGAGTAATGTAATTCAATCATAACGGTTACGCAAACTTAGCGCAAAACTACTCTCCACTGAAAATCAAGTATAATTCTGCCGAAAAAACTGTTAGGTAAAAGTGAAGATAATTTAAAAAACAGCGATTTACGCGAGTCGTGTAAGTAGGCAAAATTTGTCTGAATACTTCGATAAATCCGCTATCAGTTTTTGTCTTGCACACTGAACTAAATTAAAAAAAAATGTCGCAATTGGTTGGACTGCGAGCGCTGGGATTACGGCATTTGCAGCAGCTGTACACCATTTGTATAGAAGACCAGATGCGCCACGTACTTTTTCTCCCCCATCTTGTTATCCTTTGATGAATAGCTATCGTCGCTTTTTGTTTCGGCTATCTCGTCTATCTCCTCGTTATCGATCTCATCATCCTTGTCAGACTCCGCTGTTTTGCTCTTAAGGCAAGTTTAAGTTCCTCGACATAACATTTCTGACTTAGGATATGAGGTGTATATAGCCTACTTTATAGATTTGCGGCTTCATTTTCTTTGGAAAATATGGAAAAGGCATCATTGTTACGGCGATACCGGAATTACAGATAAGTAACCCGAGCCACCACGCACCGACCCAACTTGGATGAGTAGGTGTGATGGTGATTGTAGCTTTAAAGGAAAATTGGTCGCAACTGTGAGTACATGATATGCCTATAATAAATATTTCTACATCATACTTTGATACTTACAAAGGTCAGTCCAGCCGATGTCAACCCAGAGCCGCAGAACAACTGCGCTAACGACATATCCTGCCATTGGGCCGACTAAAGCAACAGCGTGAGTGATGCCTATGAGCAAAAATCGAGTCAACCAATTAGTCGCACCGAATTCATAATAGCCTACAACCAGCTTGCCGAGCGCAAAATTCGATAAAACGAGTATCAATCGAAAGCTTCCGCGGTACCGATTACGAAAATATAAATGTTATTTTTCTCGTGGCCCTGGAACCCCCAACAATCAACCTCGAATGTTGCATTGTAGTGGAGTTTGGTCTTGTGACGCAGCCATGTCGTCTGAGCAGCTCAGGAGCAAGTGCGCACGAGAGTGAGATTGTGAATGCTCAATCGGTTGCGGAACAATGGCCAATACGCTTGTGGTCTGCGCTGTTCCTCACCTGCTCCCAGACGGCATGGATGTGTCACAATACTATAAACTCCATTAAAATGCAACATTCGAGGCTGATTTAAGGGGGTTCCACGAGCAGAATAAAATTTATATTTTCGCAATCAGTACCGCGGTAACTTTCGATTGATTCCCGTTTTATCGAATTTCGCGCTCCGCGCAAGCCGGTCAAAAAGTATCGTCAAATTGCCTTTAGCCAAATGGAAAGTGTGACGTAGAGCAATTTCACTGAGCCGTAAGATTTGCTTGTGTCCACACCATATAGGACACTATGATGTAGCCCTAAAAGTAATTGGAGCTAACATCCTGAAGAGACTGCTGTCATGATTTGTGCCCTGCGCCATTGATACATACAGGAGTACTTTTCACACCAAAGATAGTTAAATAATAATTAGGGCTGGGTACAATGATTCGAGTACTCGAATCTGAATCGAGTATTAATTTTGATGATTCGAGTCGAGTGGTAAAAGACGATTTTTTCGAGTACTGAAATTACATGCTCCTTGCCACTGAAAGTTCATTAATCAACGAGAGTTATAGTTTTGATTCTATTTTCCACTGTGGAAGCCTTAAATTCATGATTGGCCGCATTGAAGCATACGAAACATATAGTACAAAGCTACCAACGTTACGTGAAATAACACATTTCCGAAGTCATATTCATCTCATAACCTTGTACCGAAGTGCAATGAAATTGGTATGGTCGAAAAAATAGCAAAGCATCTTTAATGTGATGGATAACAGGCATTATATTCTTTGTTGTGGCATAAAAGGTACATATTTGAACTTTGTCATATTACATTCTGTTATGACGTCATAATTAGTGATACTCGGATACTCGACTCGACTCGAAGCATAATATACGTGATTCAGAATCGAATCACTCAGGTACTCGATTTTGCCCAGCCCGAAATTAATAATGTAATAGCAGCTCACCAAGATAAAGCGGAGAATTTCGCTTATGAGAAAAATCATCAATGTATGACATTCCAAGCGGCTGCAATACAGAGCCTCCTACTCCATTGAGCATCATACCAATCACCATTAGCAGATATAGTTTATTTGATGGTTTGCCCTCTTCTTCACAAAAGTCTTGGTTGAACTGTGCATCTTCGATCGTACTGCTTTCTCTAAATATAAATGTAAATCTATATAATGAAGGGGTTCATGTACCACTTGGGGTGTGAAGTACTAAAGCAGCAGGTGCGGCATGTGATGTGGTGTAACATTATACGCTAACTATATATGCGACAAATGTGTAAAATTTAGGCCTACTTTGTTATATGTCTAGAACGGGTTAGTTGGCGAATGCAAATCTCACACTTGGTCTCAAAATTAAGCATTGAAAAGGCTTTTACGAGCATTAAAACAATCGAAACGGGGATAAAACGTCAGGAAGGAATCGTAGACTCATTGTAAATTATCAGGATGGCATTTATTAAAGTAGTAGGCCTACCTTACCAAAGCATCGATGTTTCGCCATTGAAAAGCCATCGTTGCTCGCTTATTATCAAATTGGCCACAAAGTCAAACCATTATCAATATAATTGAACTCAATGTTATATATATTTGTGCGTTTTGGGCTGTATACACTGCTATCTTCAAAATCCACGAGGACTTCAGTGGAGATTCCAATTCTAGCAAGGCATTTGGGTACAGAACTTCAGAATACTGCGAAACAATACCTTCATCTTGTTAGTTTATTCGATAAGCTTTTCTACTGACTCTCATCAAAAGCGAATGTCAGTAATAGGCTGATAGGATGACAGAGTAATAAAGGTAACAGGGTGAATCAAATTCGACATTTTATCACAAGTCCTTTTATATTTCTCATTTCTCGTGTTTGAGTAGAGTCAGATAATTCTGGGGCTGTGATTAGAGCAGTGGTTCTTAATCAGGGGTCCGTGCAGGGTTAAAAGCAAGACACGAGGTTCCTAGTCAAAAGTCAATTTGACTTTAAAGTTTTGACTCGATTCAAGTGGAGTCATTTTCAATTCACTACCGAGTCAAGTCAGAGTCTATGTCGGGGAGAAATGGGTCGAGTTCGAGGCACACTGTTCAATGTTCAGTATAGAGCAGTGATTCTCAACCTTCATGTCTTTGTGGATCCCTTTTGGACCGTCACGGACTCCCGCGGACGCCCTCAAGTTTTAGTGCAAATTTATCTCAATTATCGTGCAACAGTCATCTGTCTTGTTCAAATATTAACTGTATAGGCGAGTGATAAACACGGACAAAATGACTTTTCATGAAAACAGCATTCTACTATATGTATAAATTGTGTAAACTTTTATCATTTCGACCTTTGTATTACACACAGATTGGTATATGATTGCATGATAAGATTTATCTAACATTGGTTTCTTTGGGGAGCTATAACTTGAGCGGGCAATAGCCTACTCGGGCAGGGTCGAGGACGGAAAGAGCGGATCCGTAAGTGTCGCATAATTTACAGATGTGAACATAACTGTATATTTGCTATTTTGAAATGATTACTATAGTAAGTAAAATATATTCCTAGCATCGCTCAACGCCGTGACAGAACGTTAGTTAGGGGTGTGCAACGTGAAGGACTATTCGACATGGGTATTTCGGGCTCGACGATTTCCGCTCTGCGGCACATGAAGACATGAACCTGGGCCCCGCGATATAAATGCGACCGACAGAGGTAGATATCTCCCCCCGTGAAGAAATGCAACGAGAGGCAAACTTCATAGGACATAAACAACACTGAACCAATGACTGTGTGTAATGAACCATGTTTCATTAAGCTGCGTTGCGCACAATTGCACCTAGGCCTACTCTATTTCATACATACCCGTAAAACGTAGCATACTAGCATTGGAAATGCATTCATTTCGATGTGTGGGGCTTAGGTCGTGAGATACTAATAAACCTCAGATTTGCGTCGCGGCCCAAAAAGTTTAAGAACCCCGGTAGTGTAATTCACTGCTTTCAATTTGGAAATAAAATTAATACGCCGGAGAATACAGCTGAAATTTCTGATTCGGCCCGCCAACATATTTGCTGCTTCTCATTTGGCCCGCGGAGAAAAATAATTGCCCAGCCCTGGTCTATGTGAGTGGTAGTTATATTGACGAATCGCGTATCAAACCTGACCCACACGTCTGCCTCGCACTCCGATATTTGTGTAGTTTTAGATGACGCATTTGCCGCAACGTCTTCGTATTCGTATCGGCCACCGACAAACTGTGGAAGTGTGACTATCAAGTTACTCAAGAACATGACTGTCGATCCGACGAAAATCGCACGTGGTCTGAAAAACATGGAAAACGTGAACAGCAATTAATGTGTCTTTATTCTTAAATTAAACTATATACACAAGATATGATCCATTGCCAACCTTTCTGACTATTATGTCACTTTTGGTTATAGGGTATATCTATCCGTGGAATACTGCGTGGCATAACTTCCACAAAGTAAAATTATTTCGACTAATGCTTTAATCTACAACACGAAGTCGAAGAAGTAAAGTACAACATTAGGTGAATTGGTCATCGCAAGGAGAGTGACCACTCACATATGCTCATTGCTCATTTGCGATTTAATGTTCGAAAATGTATGATGAATGATGATAGTTCTTTGAAGTAGTAGGACGTTGAAAGGGATGTGCTACCTATGCCAACGTGATCCAAAATAACTCGCAAATAACACCGTCGTAAGACTTCCTATTTGAAAACTAGACGCCAGAAGTGCGGTGGTGGTGCTGGGGAGGCTGAACCTTCTTTCAATGGACGTAAGGGAGCTCGATTTCATGACACCAGCCATGATCTATGAAATAAGATCATAGAATAAATTACCGTAGTATTAACGATATATTTGTGTAACATTTACTCACGTCCGTCAATAAAAGCATCCCGTAACAAGCCGCAAACAGGCGAATGTCGTTGAAACATCCTTTGCTACTAGCCATATCCGAACCGCTATGTAATACCCACAATCAGAAAACGTCACACAGAACATATAGGCAGTCATTTAAATGAACAAGCGGTAGATTTTTTCTAATTAATAGAAAAGGCATATTTACTTATCGATGTTGTTCGATGTTGTTTGCACTGGACTCTGTTTGGGTAGGCTGAGATCATTTGTACAAGCCTGTTATATAAAATATTGGGTGGTGGATGGTGTGATCCCGTCGGTGATTGACCAAGCGTTTTACTGACAAGCATTATAATGTAGTGCTATAGGCAGTTGGTTAGTTATTCGAATCACGAAAACAAGTTTCAGCTAGTCACGTTTCTCGCATCGTTCGATTTTTCTCCTTTACGTAAGGTGTGATGTGTGAGCATTGAGCATTGGACAATGAAGAACATGCGCTGACTCGTGATGGCACCCTAAAGAACCGCTCAGACACGTTATGTAAGTCAGAACATACACCAAGAAAACCATGTTACCGATTATAGTCTATCATTTATTGTCGCTGACATGGTCAATGGTCATGTTGATTGGTGGGATCGGCGAATTGGAAGCACCATGTAGGGGCCTACATATTTCCTTCACAACATCGGCTGACAACTATCGAAAGTTCGTTCTCTGCGTAACTCTCGAGCAAGTGCGACGATGAAGACATCGTGCCATGTAACGGGTTAAGCAGCCGCGGCAGCTGGAGCGTGAAGGTCACGTAGAAATTTCAATAAATTGCAGCTCCATTACGATGGCGTTCTGAAGAAAATGGCTGCGGCCAAAGTTTTTATTTCTTTTAGCCCTTCAATTTGAGACCAAATCATTTTTTGAACGCAGTGCCCCTTTAAGGCATACGATTCACAAACACACACACACGCACACGCAAATACTTTTATCCCTACCGAATCAAGTCTGCTGTCCTGCAACTCATAAACGAGCTGGAATATTGGGGCCTGTATGTGAACGCAAGACTATAGCATTATTAAAATAAGCTTGACCTGCGGTAAAGATTGTTAATACTCGAAATATGTTTGAATTACTCACACTGACCAGACTAAACTAAAATCAAAACTCCTTTTTTGAACGCACGGGACTCCAAGTTTGCGTTGTTCACGACACGCATTACTGTCCTTTGCTATTCGAATTAGTACCGCGATGCACTAATTGCAAGGACAGGCATATTTGACGATGACGATTGGGGCGCCAGGACATATCAATATCACGACTTTCGTCTACGTGTGATGGTAATTTTGGGCCAGGGTTTTAGCGCTGCCAATTATTTTTGCCACCGGACTTCGCGCAGTCGCATGTTGGCCGAAACTTGATGTCCTAATAACTGTCTATAGTCATAGTCAATATAAATGCATGATACACCTATAAGGTTGCAGTCAAAACAAACATGTTTACAAACATGGCCCTTGTTTAAAACATGTTTTTTTCATTTTACCTTTTTTATCCCTGATGTCACTAATCTTTCGTTGTGACGTCACAGTGCATTGACAATTAATTATATAGGGTAAATATGATTCCTTGACGAAAAAGGTATACGACCCCTGTCTTAAACGGGCCAAAAAGATTTTCGACCTCTAGTATATATCGTTAAATTAGTAATGAGAATCTTCATAAAATCTGTCGCACTGAAGACCTCTCATCATTCATTGATCACCAACAAGCTAAATTTCTCGCACACATAATTCGAAAACCTAATGACAGAGTGTCGTGAAGTCAATAACCATTGAAGATGAAAGGAGAACGAAAAAGGAAAGACCCTCTGCAGCGGCGATGAACAATGTCCACAATCAGAACGACACCGACATCAGAACATTCTCCAGAGCAGCACTTTGACGGGAAATTTAATTTATAATTGAAATCTTTGATGCTCTTTTTTCGATGGATACTTCCGTCACCTCAGTGATGGTGCTCATAGTCCTAACGCAGACAGAGCTAGACCAATAGCCTATATATATGAAGCATTTTTACGGTCGGTAGTCATCATCATCATAGTATCCATTTCGTACCGATGATCTATATTTTCATGCTATGTAACTGTTGATCCGACGTCGATTTTGAGGGTCCGACCATTCCATATCGTATACGTTGACTATATCGGTTGCAAATCGTCCGTAGACGGCTAGACGCACACCTCATGTTTTTTCAAGGATATCTGTACAATTATCGCATAGCCCAATTATACAACTTTCGGGAAAAAGGAAACGACGCGCTGTTAAAACACTGCTCTCACAGAAAAAATAGGAGTTTTTAGCCCCTTGCTTCTCAATTCTAATGATGGGTATTTCCTTTACCATCTTCATGACTTTTCTGTTTCGACTGAAATTAAATGCTGCAAACGACAGAGACTGCTTAGGAATTAATGACGAAATGCAAGTACCAATTCACATTAAAATGAGTATGCTATATATTAATAGCAGTCACAGTCGTTGGACTCATCGAATTTCTGACTTGAACGCAGATTCTAGAAAATAAACATTGCCTATCTATACTATCAAACTTAATTAGGATCCTTGGTTTTAACGTGGTCTTATAATATAGGAAAGCATCGATGACAAGTGATAATTATTGCTTTACCTTGGCAAAAGTTCTCTATTGGTATTTATGATTGGATGCAAAGCACTCACATTCAACTTATCGCTTATAAGTTTGTCAAAATTGTAGCGTTAGGTCAAAAAATGTCAAAATTGTTCACAAAGTCAAAATTTTTTTGCAACCTGCATTTCATTTGTATCGAATATTTTGCATTGTCAGTGAACTTATCATTTGACATTTTACAGCCTGTAGTTTTATTTATAGGCCTACCGTTGTAGACGGCCCGCATTTTTTGCGCATTGTGAATCATAAACATTCAAATGAAACAAATAGGTTGCCATGGCATTATGCTCAACGTACCGTAATATCCTAACCAGGGCCGTAACAGCACTTTATCAGCCCCCCCCCCCACCAAAAAAAAACGCATAGGCAGCTTTTCTCGCCTGCACGCGCGAATTGCGAAAAATTTCTATAATTCATGATTGAATCGGTCAATATCATCGGGAATTTCATACATATTGCTATCAATTTTTATACTCTCTCTGCTCACGTAATCAGATTTACAGGTAGAGCTGAGTGAGGTGTCTTTGAAAAGGTAGGACCACTCAATAATAATTAAACATCATCGGGCGTAAATCCGTTGGCAGGAACGAAGCAGCATTTTGTCACGATTTCAACTTCCGTCAGCATATAAGGGCAGTCCTTTTCGGCCAAGGCTTTCTCGCTGTCGATCGTTCTAGCACACTTCTTGGAGTCGCATGTTACATGGCCTAAAACTTTATATGTCTTGGTGCATCGTGGCCCGGTAATGGCCAACGCCGATATGCCCATATTTCCATAAATCTTGGGTATTTTTTTCTTGGGGGAAGAGTCCCCCAAAATCAAGATACCTGTCAACTTGGAAACAATGTTTTGAAAAAGTTGCATAAATTTTGTAAAAAATACTCTTTAATTTATGCTAATTCACGAATAATTTTGGGCCCCGTTCGAGCTCAGCCCCCCCCCCAATTTGATGGTTTGGGATGCGGCAGTTACGGCCCTGATCCTAACTGAAGCAAGACTGCGTGGGCATTGCATAGTTCTTATATCAAGAACCGCATGATGAAAAATTGTGATGTAAACACCATCTTCACTTTGTCAGAATGACGCAACACGGTGCGTGACCAGCAGTGTACGCACAACTTCATTGTTGTCAGCCAACAACTGCTGCTGGTCAACGTTCTTCCGCATTCTTGGCAAGCTACTTAGTAAGGATAGACACTTTCTACCCGATAATGTAGGAACGTATCTTTCGTTGTACTACAACAAATTTTAATTATTTTTACCATAATAGGTGATGTGACTACTGGACTTCTTCATAGGGCCAGATTTTGTTAAAATAAAGTTTTTTCATGTAACAATTTGTCAAGTTTTGAGTCAAAAAAGTGTTTTCAGGCCAAACTACTTCGTAAGGACAGACAGTTCCAACCAGAAATGAAGATAAGTAGTACAATTATAACATTATGTGGGAAAACACCTAATTTGAATACGTTAGGTCAAAATTAAGATTTTTGAGGTCAAAATATGTCAAAATTTTGAATGTTGAGGTCAAAATCTTCCGTTTTTAGGTAAAAAAAGTCGCTCTACTTATAAGGTTATTTTGAATGTACGAATTTCACCCAACAACACATATGCTAAACCAGGGGTCGCCAACTCAAAACGGGTCGCGGGCCACTTTTCAAATTTCGAAGCGGCCGCGGGCCGCATGAATTCAATATCGGTATAAACTAGGCAACCATCGTTTTGAAACTCTACGTCAGTANAACGCCGTGCTACTTAATTTAGGCAATGGGCGTAGTGACCACAAAAGAAGTAATATTTTATCAAAGGAATACAAATACAACAAAAAATCATTATCATTAATTTCATTTTATTTTGAAGTCTGAGCTGTNCACGATACTGGAAACGCTTTTCAGCGAATAAGGACTCGATATTGGGGCTAGCGAGATNCGTTACTNGCTGNAAGACCATCTCCACGTAAAGCTTGATCTTGTGGGGAAGCCNTAAGCCAGTGGTTCTNAAACANTTTTAGACACGCCNCCNTTAATGATACNNANAANTTTCGCTCCCCCCTTATCGTAATATCACAAAATGCAACCAGAATGCTAGCAATCCCATCGGATAGTTTGATGGCATTGAAGGTTATGACTGTTGATATATACAAAATACACGGACCATACACCAAATTTAAATTTGATGTATATCGCGCGGAGCGCGAATAATTTTCCAGTTGACCGCAGCTCCGCACCCTCTTCAGATGCTTTCACGCCCCCACAAGAGGGGCGCGCCCCCCAGTGAACCACTGCCGCATGCCGTTTTATAGGCGTCTCGATCTTGGCAGTGTTTTGGCCATTGCACGTCAAGGCAATATGTCCAGCCCATTCATTTCAGCAGATTATTCTTCCTCGATGGAATGCATATGCCCACTCCAAAGCCGTTTCAGCTAGTGACGAATAGTGATATTGGGCACAAGAGAACAGCTTATTTCGAAACAACAACAACAACAACAATACTTGAAACTGCATTTCAAAATGGTATTCTCAGCTTTCTTGTGAAATCTCAAATCACGTCGCGGGCCGCAAAATATGACCTCGCGGGCCGCGTGTTGGTGACCCCTGTGCTAAACTAATACAACCGGTACACGCAGCAATCCATTTCGTTCATCACTGACACTAATAAGTTGCTTTAACTTGCTAAACGGAACGGCTACCGTTAGTTACTAAAAGTACATAGGTCGATGTAAAGTAAAAGTCACGTATTGTAATGTGTAGCAACTGGGGATGGTGCGAACGTGAGGTTCACGTTCGCGTTCTGGGTGTGAACCTCAGAAATTTAGAGGTTCACGTTCGCAAGCGAACCTTGGTAAATTCTGCACTGTGAACCTTTTTCATGTATTACAATTTTCTCGCCACTACAACATCTTTGGTTGGAAATTATTGCATTTCAACTGCCGGCCAATCTATGCTTGGCGCTGGCAGCATAAAAAATCAACCCTAAACGAGCATGCACCTTGACTATCTAAAAACATTTACATGCTGTGTTGCAAAAGTCTGCTCAAAATATCCAACTTTCCGTTTGTGGATATTTAGTGTTTCTCTGATGTGAGCTTGACCCGCAATCACACAACATCAAGATTCTGAGT
>ATSW01121692.1:0-12624 GCA_000444245.1 Botryllus schlosseri
TGATCTATAGCCATATAGTTGCGTAGTTAACTTTCACCAATAAGTGATATTTTGGTTACAGACTCATATCAAGTCTATGTGACTTGATCCACTAACATTCCATATCAATAACTACACTATTGACCTATCAATATTTGCCAGTTTTCTAACTAAATCAACTACACACTACAGTATTGCGCAGTTGATGTTTATCCATATATGTAACTAGGTCATATTGACCGATTATTGATGTATCACGATCCCGTGATTACAGTAACCAGAGACAATTCATTGGCGTTATGAATTGTGGCCGGAAAGGAAGTAAATAGTATTCTGTGAATAAGCGGACTTGTGTTGTGTTATGTGATCAAAACAAATTATATAAGCTTAGATTCGATATTAGTATTCATAGAATTCCTATATATTGTTCAGGTTTTCTGCTATTGTCATCGATTTAGCCGCCGGCTCAGGGTGAAACATTGATGTTTGCCGTTCTCTCCATACTCAAACTCCCTTACTTAATAAATATAATTGAAAGAGTAAGGCAATATGAAAACGCGAAATCACCAAGAAAAAATTTTGAAAACATTTCAGTAGCTTGCTCGTCTAACCAGATTCACGGCCAGCGCTCGTGCTCTTAGTAAGGAGCAGTAAGATTTTCGCGATTCAATACGACCAAATTGTGGAAACATGCATATAAAATAAAACAAGTCCCTTATTATAAAGTATATCACTGGACTTGAACTGACGCATTTCTGAATTAAAGACGACGTATAGTGCGAGTAAAATTTCCACTCCGCGCATCTAACCGACCGAAGTTGCTATTGCACCGATATGGCTATTGCCGAAATCTGTACATCCAGAAATAACGCCTCTGTCATCATCGCGTCTGCAAGCCACAACCACACGAATATGTTACCAACTCTGAAACAGCACCGCCAGGGCTGACATTCACTTTGAATACATTAACAGAACATTGCGCAAGATTAGCTCAACTATGTCTCATAATTCATCTTTGAATTACATAGGTTATGACTATGTCAAATGTCTACTTTCTATCAGCAACCACGTCAACCAATTGAACATAACGAGAACCACTGTATAATTTACTTGTAGCAATATTGCCTTCGAAATCCTCCGGGTATAGAACTGTTACAGCAACAGCGGTTTCGTCAAGTCCACAGATCCATGAGTAGGATAGCTGAGATACCCATTCTTACTTTTTATGCGAGACTGGAGAACATTGCTTATACTATTACAATTCAGTCGTATATGAGTTTAATGAGGGTAATGATAATCTACTGCCGCTTGTGGTGGTATGTTATACAAAAAGCTTGTGAAACCGTGCCTATTTCAAACAAGTTTTAACGATTCCACTCCGACAATAATCATTAAATACGAGTAGCTCAAACATGTTCATACAAACCAGACACGGTCGGTTCAGGGAGGCACAATCTGTCGCCGGGGTTAATAAAGGAAGATTGTGTAAACCCTCATGTGTTTATTATCAACTTTTATTAAATATTGAATAATTTGAATGCTTTAACACTCGAAATTACGTAATTCGCATAATTATTTATATTTCAGGTGTATAAATAGGTTTAAAGGAGAGGTGAAAATACAGACGACTCAAGCTTCACCCATGATAGCGCAATTCGTCATAAACAGCTTGATAATTTAATTGGTATTACTCGAATGCTATTATCACACTGATTCCACAAACTCAAATACCATCAATTTTAAGGCACCATAACCTAAGAAAAATCCGGATTTATCATTATTATTATTATTATTGTTTGGATAGTTGCGCGTATGACCGATTTGGTCTTTTACATCACGTACATGATGACTAGCGTACACAAGATTTTACAGGCATTTTGCACACGAAAAAACAAATTCTGCCACCGGGAGTACCAGTTGGGTGACGTGAGAACGTTTTCAAGTGAAAATACGATGCCGTAATATTTGCACGAAGCTACTAGAAATCGACGGTGAAAAATCAAATCGAGAACAATATAATATAAAATGTGCCGCGTGTTCCACAATTGGGGTTTCTGAGCATATGATACGGTATAAATGCGAGTTCGAGAGACAATGACCCGTCCTGAGACGGAATAAAATCCGGATTTTACACCTATGAACACATGCCATATTTAGAAGTCGAGTGGCGGTATGTCAAAGACCATCTGCCTTTGTAAGATCATCCCAAACAATTATGTCCGTGGACTGTGACAACGTTTTTAACACAATGCAACAATCACTTACGTGTACGTTTAAAAGGAAGTTTTGAGATTGACTTGGGGCAGTGCATATCCTGTGCATGTAGAAGACAATATGTCACAAACCGCCTTTGTTTTTCGGCAACTGCGAACAATTGAGACATCAAGATGGCATGGACGGCGGTTCAATGAATCTTCCGTCATGCACTTCAGTTCAACCTGTGACTCAAACGTGAATGTCACTCTGCAGCTCTGTCGTTATGAGGAGTGATGACGACTCGCAATAATCACTTCGACAAGAGCCATTCAATAATCGTAATTTGGCAATCACCTGAAATTGATATGTGACTGAATTAGGACAGATTGTTACCCGCATGTTTGCATCTTCGGGAACTAATATCCAAGGAAAGTTTCCATACCCTTAGGCAAAAGGTCGGGAACCTATGACTCGTGAACCAAATATGGCTCTTTTGATGATATAGTTTGGCTCTTTGGTCAGTTCCTAATTTGTTACCTAATTCTTATCTTATATTTATCAATTTTGTTGGATCTTTTTGTAAACTTTCATGGAGACTGGTATCATTATGTTCGTGATAGCTGTGACAATGTCTTAGTACCGTGGTTCTCAACCTTTTTTGTCTTCGCGGACCCCTTTTGAAAGGTCGCGGACCCCCTGATCTTCTAGTTCAAATTTAGCTGGAGTTCTGGAGGCGACCTCGGCCGGACTCCAACCCACTACCCGCATTGGTGTTGTATCTGTGGATTATACCACTACGCTATCTTGCCACTGCGTGGTCGTGTCTTGAACATCCGTGCCCTCGATCTGATATGATCGAGTTCCGTAAATCCATTTTCCCAAAGACAGGTGGTGGTGAATGTGATAATAACGCGTGGCGCTTCTGACGAGATCTTTGAGTATGATCGTAACATATATGGCACCAAAATTGAGAAACAGACTTTTTATTGAACATATAACGTCCAGCCTGGTCATTTTTATTTAGCAGCTCATCTTGAATTTATTACGGAATAGTGGTTGTGTATATCACAGGAGAAAATGGATCGCTGCAGACATTTCGAAGTCATCGTGATTGACCTTTCTACTTCTCATTTTTCCACAATCCTCAACAAAACATCTCTAAACAGCAATGTGTTTGTATCAGTAGGCTATAGGAAATTTACCAATTAAATTGAGTTTGCACAGTAACATATTTCATATCAGACGACCGGTCTGTTGATGTGAGTCCCGGAGTTTTACCAGTAATAAAGTGAAACTGCCTTGTGCCTTTCCTAATTTAAATTCTTTGGTGCTTTTATTTCAAAGTGCAGTATTACCGAAAAGTAACATAACATGAAAAGAAAAATACTTAAGTGCTTGTAAGATATGTATATATCTTATCTTAAGCGGTAGGCTATTGTAGGTATATATATTATTATTGCGATTCTGGTATCACTATATTCGCGCGCGTCGGTTCGGTATGGCGTTTTTTCATCACAGTCCTTGGATCTTTTATTTACCTTTTTTTTTATTGTTTCTTTGAGATCGTTTATTTCTTCGGCCGTTGCGTATTGATTGATAATGTCCATATGTCTTTTGAATTTCCATATTTCGAATTTTGCGCTCGTATATACCACTGTGGTGGATTTCCAATGTGGACCGGAGCATGTGTTTTTGTATGCTTGTTCTTCGGTTCCATCGATGTCTGCTCTGACTCTTTCTTCGAGCTCTTTCCTAATAAAATATAAGATTTCTTTGTATGTTTGGCATTCTACATACATGTGTTTCATCGTGTCATTCTCTATCCCGAATAGTTTGCATTGACTTTTATTTGGCTTATTTTTCCTGTGGGTCCATTTTGCCTTTTTCATTCTTGATCTTGTAAATATAGCTTCGGTTACTATTCGGTATGATATTTCTCTTTCTTGGTTATTAATATATTTAGTTATGGCCGAGGATGTTAGCCATATTTCCTTCCGGTGTTGCATTTCTTGGTTGGTCTCGGTTACGGTATTTAGCAATATTTCATATACTTCTCTTTGCGTGATTCTTTTAGGATCCTCGCACTCGGCTATTGTGTTGCTGTATGTTGTGATTTCTTCCGTATAACTCTTCGTCGGCTTGTACCTGTGTGGCATATTATTATGATATAACGCTGCGTTATTATTTTTATACTAGTGCCCATGTTATATATTGCTTCTTGATGACATATTTGATCCGGTTCGGTTATTATACATAGAATTTGGGCTCGTTTGAATCTTTTTGCCTTGATAAGGGTCACTATATCAATCATTCCTATACCTGCGTGTTTTATTTATTTTATAAGAGTACTGCGGATTTTTGCTTCGATCTTTTCCGGCGCCCAGAGCATTCGAAATAGTGCTCCTTGTATCTCTCGTACTTGTTCGGCAGTTAACGCCGATGCATAAGCTGTGTATGTTATCTTTGGTGCAATTATCGCTTTCGTTGCTTTTACTTTCCCGATCCAGCTTAATCGTTGCCCTTTAATTTGGTTTACATTTCTTTGGATTCTGTTGAATAAATTTTCGTAGTTTAGGTTTTGTGCATTCTCTCCATACCTTATTCCTAGTATCGTTATGTTAGTACGAGCTATGACGTTGTGTCTTGTTTTCTCTATTATCCTCTTTGATTTCGGATTCAGTGGGAGAACTGCCGTTTTCATCGGGTTGATTTCTTGCCCCGTGCCTCTTGTAATCTGTTGTGCTCGATGAGAATATTGTTAATAGATTCTAGGTTGGTTACGTAATACGTGGTGTCGTCGGCGAATTGATCTATCTTTTGCTCAAAGCTCCCGATTTTTATGCCGTTGATCCGCGGGTTTGCTTTTATGCATTTCGCTATGGGGTTTGCACATATCGCATAGAGCAGTGGTTCCCAACCGTTTTGTCTTCATTCCCCACTTCAGTTTTATTCCGAGCCTTCATTCCCCACCAGGACCGTAACAGCTCTTTGTCAGCCCCGCCAAGAAAACGTTGGTCTTGGGTCCCCAGGACCCCCTCAGTCCCGCTGAGCCTGTACGCTTTTCCCTGCAACTTATCAGCTGCATTGGGTCTACTGTTCAGTGCGTCGCCTTACTACGACTAAACGCTCGAGGCGCGAAAAATTTATCTAATTCGTGTTTGAATCGGACAATATGATCGGAATTTCATATATTTAGCTATCAATTTTTTATCCCCCCTCAGCTCACGTAATCAGATTTACCGGTAGAGCTGAGGGAGGTGTGTTGGAAAAGGTAAATAAGCTAAAAGCTAAAGCTAAATAAGAGTTGAACATCTTCGGGCGGACCCGTTGATATATTGACTTCGTTACATATTATGCTATTTCGTGACATCCTATATCTGTTATGTCAAAAGATATGGAATCGCCAAAACTAAAAGGCACACACGATTTCAAATTGGTATTGCTTTACTGGCAAATTATTTTTTCCTGCGGGATGGCATTTGTCCTGTGGGGTTCATATCGCTAGGACAGGATCATTCGGCGCCAGCCATTTGAAGCCAGCCAATTAAATATATATATATTGTATATATATCGAAGTTTTGGGTCACCACAAAGGCATTCCTTCTCGGCCAAGGTCTTCTCGCTGCTGATCGTTCTGGCACACTTCTCGGAGATGCATGTTACATGGCCTATAACTTCATATGCCTTGGTGCGTCGTGGCGCAGTAATGGCCGACGCCGAAGTCTCCATTTTTATCAATTCTACGTAGTTTCGTGGGGGAAGGGTAACCAATAATCAGATATTTGCCAATATTAAATCGCGCACCCAGCGCGATAATCTTTTGAAAAAGAGACATAACTTTTAAAAAAAAAACTCAAATTTATGTTAATTCACGTAGGAATTTCGGGCCCCTTCGAGCTCGCCCCCTCCCCAATTGGGGGATTGGGGGTGCGGAAGTTACGGTCCTGTTCCCCACTACCCAGCAATATTGTCGTCACAGAGCAGCTATTTGCTGGTTTGACTACACAAGACACACAACCACGCCAGTACGCAAAAAAATCGCCTATAAATGCAACATAAAACGAATTGTGAACCGATACCAGTAACGCTCATAATTTCGCGAAAGCGTTATTTCACGTCAAATTATTCGTGCTGGATGCGTTTGTGACGCCATCATAGGCCATCCAGAGTCAAAAACGAGGTTTTGTGAACAACACGGAATATAATTTTCGATACATATATTCCAGAGCAGTGAACTGGTAGCGGTAATTGCGCATGTGTCTCCGTGAATATGTCGACTGTCCTGTAGATAATTTTGAACAAATGCGTCTATTCCCCACCAGAAACCATTGAATTCCCCACCAGTGGGGAATTCCCCACCGTTTGGGAACCACTGGCATAGAGGGTCATGCTTAATGGACATCCTTGCCGTATGCCTCTTCCCAGCATAATGTAAATGAATACAAATTAGGTTATCAACCATTTTGTAAATTTTGAGGTCTCGCGGATCACCTGAAAATACTTCGCTGACCCCCGGTTGAGAACCGCTATCTTTTTAGATTCAAAAAGTGGGTATTTTACGGGCTCGGAACCCTTCTTTGAACGCCGAAAATTTTATTTCGGATTTCGAACCTTCACGTTTTTCGGGATATGCATCAAACAAATCTAACGCGTCGAACTGGATGTAAAATTAGGGCATGTCATCGCGCATGTTACCATGCAATATCACGATTTGCTGTACCCAACATCGCGCGACTTGAAATCTTGGATTACGTGATGTGTTGATTAATTATAGAGTAAAGCTAACTTTGCGACGCCTCTATGACCGTGCAGTTTTCAAACCCAAACTATGTTCTTGGTAATTCGCGAGAAATGGACCCATTTAGAAGTGACATTCCTAGTTACAAATTCAACTTACAAATGCAGTCATCCAAAATCCCGATTTCTTGGTAGCTTGCTCGCACCGCTGTTAAATGTAGGCTAAGCACTACCACTTGAGCAGGGGTTGCCAACGTTTTTGACCACAGGGCAGTGATGAGGGGATGTTGATATTTGAGAGTCCGAGTCCGCCTGACAGTTTTGATGTCTGCGGAACTATCCGTCCGACTCCGAAGAATCTCAACCAACTTTCTGACTTTATCCGAAAATCTCGTACAAGAATCCGGAAAATCCTCATCGAAAACTGATATCGCAGAATATCAATTGTACTGCTGAGCTTAGATACAGTTCTGCACTAGAAGATCACGAATTGTATCTATGGAATGAACAAAAACAAATAAAACAAAAATTGAAATTTTAACTAGGAAGGTCAACGCGAAGAAACAACGCTACTAATTTGAAGTAAGCGTGCGAATGAAATTGCCATCTTAGATAAAAAGTCAATGAAAAATGAGAGACATTATTAGGCCATAGCCATATATAACAATCAAGCTAGTTGTAACAATTGAATTTTAAAATCATTAGATGGTCAATATATTCGAGGTCTTCAAATAATGCAATGGACACTGTGCCAGTGCACATGTACAGCAGTGTACAGTGTACACCTCGAACAGTTGATGGAACTCCACTCAAGAAACATGACGCATCCCTAACGCACTGATCACCACTCCTTGGCGCTGACTTTAAAACTGTTTACATGGTCTCTCATTTAAATCATGTTGAAAAGCACCATAATCACGCCAAAGTTTATTTTCACAATTTTTCAACTGCAATCAAAATTACTTGAACAGACCATTGCTTGAAAAAAACAAGTAACTTTATACTTTATTCTTTGTCCAGAGGTCACAGAAAGGATTGATAACCCGGTAAGGAATTTCTAATTGGAATATATCCTGGAATCGAATCACCTTATCCTGGTGAAGTTGATCGATTTATGCTCCATCAAAATCGGGTATTCGAACTAGACGGGTAGCTCGCGCAAGCGAGCTTGAGAATTGGAACACTTCACGGCTAGCAAATTTTCGATGAAATATTACGGGATTTTCACTGATTCTGGACAGTGCCGTTTTCATCTTTATCAGGTTTCATTATTAATAATAACGGAAATATTCTACTCCTACATTTTCGAGAATATTCCCGTCAAGTAGGTATAGAAGGGATATCGTTTCTCGCAATCAGAACGTCGTGTCGAAGGCCTCGGTAGAAGCACTGAGGATATTTCGCGATCGTTTGAAGCAGAGATGAAAATCACGCAGGACAGTTTCTCGTAAAAAGCCATCACACCTTGCAGTGAGCAATAACTGCTCAAATACTTTGTAGGATCAACATCGGCAAGTAACAATTGACTTGGTACAGCTGATTAAATAAACGGACGACCCTAAATTGCCCTGACTGGATTGATTTTGCATTTTTCGTTTCAACTCTACGCACGAGTTGCCTTCTAAACTTAACCCCTCCTCATTTGCTTTCACCGCTTCCCTACCGCCAACAATTATAGCTAGCGCCTCCCAACCAACCATTTCATGGCCAGCGTCATCTTCACGCTCGCAAACTCCCACGGGCGCTGGCGCCCAGTTTGGGAACCCCTGATTTAAATCGTATATTGTCTAAAGTAGGCTACTTGTTTTCACCAGGTCGTTGGGCCGGAGATGGAGCCCGGAGCTGGAGCCCCGGAGCCGTGCATTTCTACTGTAACTGGAGTCGGAGCTCTACATGAAATTCAGCCGGAGCCGGAACCGGAGCTGGAGCCAGTTACTTGAGGGGTAGCTCCGGCTCCGACGTATTTCATAAGAGGGTATTATGTATGCAACAACCATATCTGCTGATTTCACATAATTCAGCAGCGAGCCTTCGCGAAATTAAGAATATTTTTCCCTTTGGTGCTACCTTTTCCGACTAAACATGTTCCTGGGGATTTAACAGCATAGCAGTCATATCCGCGAGAAGGTTTTGAGTAGCCCTCGAGCTAATTTCCCATTATATTATCGAAATTGAATAGCTCAGATTGTGAACTTGCAACTCCAATCAAAAATATGATTAGTCTGGCCGCAACCCTTGGGATGTTGATGACTAAAATATCAGTTCTGACGCATTGGCAGATCCACGGTCCAGTCCAGGGTTGTAATGACTCGAGTCATGACTCGACTCGAGTCCGACTCGAGTCACGATTTTCTGATCACTCGACTTGACTCGAGTCATTTTTTCAAAATACGAAAATGACTCCACTCGACTCAAGTCAATCTGTGTATTGACTCGACTTGGACTCGAGTCATTGCGCATGACTCGAACCAAGTCATATGACTCGAGACTCAGACGGCCAAGGCCGACATTTCATTGTAATTTCGAAGAATAGTAAAGTAACTACACTATTGGGATTTCGTATATTAGTACTGGCACTTAAAAATGCGACCAGAAACTGCTAAAAGTGAGGAAAATTAGTATATTATAAATGCGAACCATTCGATATCACCATCGAGTTATAAAAAGTGTGTTAAACAAGACTTTAATTGGAAACTTAGCAGTCAAAACAATGACTTGGACTCGGACTCGAGTCATAATGCCATCACTCGGACTCGACCCTCTGCTGGATGACTTGGAGTCGGACTTGACTCGGTGGTGAATGGAAAATGACTCGACTTGACTCGAGTCAAAACTATAAAAGTGAGATTGACTTGTGACTCGGGGCCTTGTGACTTGGTTACAACCCTGGCCCAGTCACATTTCAAGTAAATGGTCGTACATTACAATAAACTAGAAGAGAAGTAAAATTATCCATCACGCTTCGCGTCTTTAATTGTTACACGATTTCTTGCTCTGTAGCCTACCCCCTCCTGAAAATGAAAAAACGCCTGATTTAGCCGATTAAGTCTAACTATATTCGCAATTACAAGAGAGAGTCTTTCCGCGTTTGCGCTCGCAGAAAGATCGTCGACAATGAAATGTAGGCACAACATGATTGTCTTATATTAGCGGAAATATTCGATATCGATATGTCCAGATGCCGAATAGTCCTGTCCTTACAAACTGAGTCCAGCGGGCGGTATACAGTTGACCCGCAATGTACCCAAGCAATATTAATATTACCTTTAAAAATTTTACGCGCCTGGCGCGCCTAGTGGGCAGCGCACTCGGTCGTCAATTTCATGTGGCCCTTTAGCCGCAATGGTTGGCCACCTCTGGTCTATATAGATTTCTAATTTACCCGTACGTTAGTTATCTATAGTAATCATCCGTCAGCCGTCATTAACATTGGATGCAGCAACAAAGACATAAGTGCCGCCGTGTCGGCTTGTGACGTCATAACGAATAGCCGTCGATTGGCGATAACTTCATAGTTGCACCAGAAAGTACGGTATGAAAATTCTGATGCGACGTTTTAACAATGGCACTGTACTCCTTAACATTAAGCCATACAGCCCAATCCAATCTTTAAATGTGCGATTGTTATTCGACTGTAACTGCAGTAAGACCAATATGGGCGGAGATCACGACCTCATCACGACCTCGCCCTCGTTACCAGTCCATCCGATGTCGATCAAGTTTATCGGGATATAATATTTTCCCATTGAAACGAATCGAATAATCGAATTAAACACTGTGCCATGCACATTGCGCCATGCCCATAACGAATTAAACTATGCAGTATGCACATTGCACATTTACCAGTCACAGTGAGCGATAATCCGGGATAACTAGAGTATCAAGCAGACATCAAGAATGAATTTACGAAACAGATGATCACAAATTGGAAATCGCGTAACAACACAGTAATTTGTCTTCAACATAAATACCCTGGGGTCCTGACATCGCATTGAGTCGCTCGCACCGCGACAATTGTTCGCTGAGTGTAACGGCGTTTTGTGTAACTCTTCTGCCATCACGCTCGAACATCCTGACTAGAGTGAATGATGATCATGCGCAGTAAGGAATTCCAATTCGCATGCATAATTGCATACTCACTAACACTGTCCAATTTCGAGGCCCGATTAACGAACTATCACGAAAGAACGTGTATTTGTTCATCTGATTCATAGCAACAATGAGATGGAATTTCTCGGCTCGTGCTCGTCATATCGACATGTGCATTGTGCAACGAAATCACGTTTTTATCCTCTCTCCCATTTCGCGTAATACATAGTGATCGATCATTATTGGCCAACAAGGTTGTCCTGATGATGAAATTGAGGGTATGCCTGATACTCATAATATTCACAGGCATATCTAGCATACCGAGGTTCGGCATTCATGTATGAAAATTGAACATATGACTGCTCTGCTGTTAAATTCCAAGGAACATGGTTAGTCGGATAAGGTAGCGTCAAAGAGGAAAAGATTAGGGATGGTGTGAACCTCTGAAAGGTTCAGGTTCGTGTGAACGTGAACCTTTTTGAAAGGTTCTGTGTGAACACGAACGTGAACCTCATGACGTCACGTGACGTCATATTGCTAATTTCAACCCCATATTTCAATTACGTGATTGCCTATATTAATCTACTGTACACGATACCGAGCGACGACTCGGGGCCACATAATAGCTCAGTACTTGAGTACATATTGACGTTTTAAACGTCGCCAAATGTATCAACTGAGGCAATCAAATGATATAATAATCCCATAAAATCAGTATCTTGCGTCGCTTTGCCAACAATTTCGACCTGATCGGACAATGTATTCGGCGTCTGNGTATTNCCACATGGATATTGAGNAGAGTGTAAAATGGNTTTCTATACTTGNTACCGATACTTACTACCCATTAACAAGNTATACANCAGTATAGCCAANACCCCAGTCGCACGGATTNGGTTTTTATGATACAGTATACNTATGTAGTCAAGATTGACCCCGTACGCCTGCTAGATTTTTACATCAGAAGACGATATCAATCTCATTGATTGGTTGAATAAGGATCATTCGCTGACAAAATACAGTGTATTTCGCTCTTGATGTCATGTGATTGCGGGTCAAGCTCACAGCACAGAGACACTAAATATGCACAAACGGAAAGCTGGATATTTCGAGCAAACTTTTGTAACAATACAAGTAANTTTTTTGAGATTGTCAAGGGCATGCTCGTTTAGTGTTGAATGTTTATGCTGCCAGCTCCATGCATAGAGTGGCCCGCAGTTGAAAGTCANTAAATTTGAACCAAAGATGTTATAANGAAGTGTGAAAATTGCAATATATGAAAAAGGTTCACAGTGCAGAACCTACCAAGGTTCTGTTGNGAACNCNAACCTCAAATTTTCCGAGGTTCACACACAGAACGCGAACGTGAACCTCNCGTTCACACNNTCCCTAGATATAANATATNTNAATTTCGCGAAGGCCTACTGTTGAATTATGTGGACTCAGCAGATATGGTTGTTGCATATATAATAGCATCATATGAAATGCGTCGGAACCGGAGCTACTCCTCAAATAACTAGTTCCAGCACCGGCTCCGGCTGAATTTTATATAGAACTCCGGCTCCGGCTCCAGCTCCGATAAAAATGCACGGCTCCAGGGCTCCTGCTCCGACTCCAAAGCCCTGG
>ATSW01121695.1:0-10670 GCA_000444245.1 Botryllus schlosseri
TATAGTTTACCATCTTTGATTACAGTGATATAGTGATTTCTCCATGTCTGCTGCCAGCCGTATCTATAACTAACTAGGCCAGGGGCTTTAATCTATGGGCTTTGACGCTGTTTTCCGTCGGCCATTGATATTGCATCGTATTAAACAGAGATATAAGAAATTAGGTAAATTAATAAAACATGAGAGTGTGAATAGGAAACAAGCCCGAATTACTGTTACGTTTTTGATATCTGTTTTGGCTTACAATTATAGCAGCTCCGGTTCCTTGCTGTATTTGTTGAAAAGGTGAGCGTAAAGTGGCCAACGGCTACTCTGACATGTTTAACAGCTTCGGATGTTTATCTGGTTGATGTTGTTGTTGTTGTTGTTTATTAACAGAAAAATTGTGCACCGCGGTCAAAAATGCCGTAAGAAGAAATTGAAAGCAGTCAATGATGGCATAAGTAAGGGATATAAAAAAATATTCTACAATAGCTATTCAGCACCACGCAAAAATATCAAGGCCAAAAAAGGAAACTTCGGAGCGGTGGAAGAACAAAATAGTCATGGCCAACCAAATATGGTGGTTGCAGGACAACACTAATTCATTGGTGAAAGGGATAATTTTGTCCACAGTGAGGAGAATTTTAAGGCAGAAATCAACATACAATTGAACACATTTCGAAACAAGGAATGTACGACGGAACTGATGTTTTGGACAGCGGAGAGCAAAGTGGAGATTCTACTGAACCAATTCTGAACAAACGGCCATTTAGACTACGCTTTCTTCTAAGCGGTTTCTACGCGCCGGCGGTTTATTATCAATGGATGGATTGAAACTTCTATAATGATGTAGGTTGTCAGATGTATGTTTGTGTGGTGTAAACAACGAGATTAGAAATGTAGCGGAAGACCACCTCGGTATATTCTGCAGACTGAATTCAAATCCTATACTTTCCAGACATAAGCAGTAATGCATTTTCACTTCTGAGGATCCATTTCGTGTTGCAAAATGCATGTGATAACTAGGGCAAGTTTTTGTTGCACTAAAAACCTGAGAAAGTTGGATTTATTTTTGTTTAATTTTAACAAAAGTTGCAGAAGTTGCATTTATACAATTTTTTGAAATCATGAGGGTATGAGATACTCGAAAGGTTCCAGCAGTTTAAAATTTGCATGGTGTCTGCTTGTTCCGTTTCTTCCTTCGCTATTCAATCGATTATGGTTACATTTTTATTTACATAGGTTTTGAAACTTACACGAAAGCAGCAAGAAAATATGNAAAATAATAAGCGATACNACCCCCAAATCAAATATCACACCCAAACCACCTCCCTAGGTCGGCAAACATNATNCAANGCTTCCTGGAAAAGGTGACCCAGTGAAAATATCATTTTCGATCGCCTCGATTGGGCGTCCGAGAAATAGGAAAAGACCTCAAATTTGAACGACAGTGAATTAATCAAGCGATCTATTTATATATAGTGCCAAATATTTCCAGACATTGTCGGGGGAGAAATGACGATCGTTTGCCAATGGTTTGCGTAGCGTGCTTAAACTTCGTTCCACAGAGCATGAAGTTGCTTGGCAATTTAACAATTTGGCATACAGTTCTGGACTGATGTTTGGTCGGGTCATTTCCACAATTGCTTTCAGGTCTCTGTTCAGTTCAAATCTATGATCCAAATACAATTGTATTCCTGAAGGATCACTGTCAAAGTCAAATGTGTAAACTCTTTCATAGGATTGAGCAATGCTACATTCTGTGCTCTCTGCTCTTTTCATTTCATCAACAAGTTGAATATAACATTGACAAATTTCCCTTAGGCTTCTAGAAAGGCTTTCAGCCGTGACTGCGTTCTTCGCTTTCATCACTAACAGCCTCGTACCTTCAAAAGTATTGGCAATCTCAAGAACTTGCGGAAGGTTTTTGGCATAGTATTCTGTTGACTTCAACCAACTTCCCCATCTGGTGACCACAGGTTGTGGGGGACTATTGATTGCTGAAAACTTGGCTCTTCGATATTTATTTTTCACCACTGAAGCTTTTACTGCTGCAATTAGGTTATCAACATCCTCATAATTATTCCGGGTTCGTTGCGCTGCATTGTGTTACGCATGAGCGACACAGGTGATGTCAGACAGTCTCGGAAATGTTCCTTTAACAACACGATCTGCTGCTGTCATGTAGGCTACCTTGCAGCATCTGTGATCAACAGGATAAAATGATCTCTGTCTGTTCGTAGTGTACGTATTGCATCGTCTACTGCATGTGCAATGGTTTGCTGATTTGTTGATGGGCCAAGAATCTTACAATGCAAAAGATAACTGGTTTGTGGATATTCTATATCTACGAGTAGAGTGTTTAAATATTTGAATCCTGAAATATCAGATTCATCAATGACCATGAAAATGAGCTTATCTGATAAAATATTGCAGATTCGATCAACTTCATGTTTACCCATGGTATCAATTCGCTTTCGGCATGCTGACTCAGATGGAGCTTTTCGTCCAACAAATTTAAATAGAGCCTATAGGTCAGGATTGTTAAGTATGTAGAGGCGAGTATCTGCTGAAAGGGAAGCAGCTGTCGAATCGCACAATTTACCAGTTAGTTCAGGGAGTTTCATGACTAACGGAATAGTGGGTATGCCGCATACCCGAAAAAATTGCTAGGTAAACACGGCATACCCAGTATACCTGCGTCCGGCGTCTATGGTGGGCCGTATTTTCACTTGAAATCCATTAATTTAGTCTTTATTATAGTTTTATAGCATGTTTTGCGCAATACTTGATAAAAGTTGCAGAAAGAAGTTGCATGAAAAATATAGACAAAAGTTGCAAAAAGTTGCAACATAAAACTCCTCCAAACAGATTAAAACACCATACTACATACATTATGAGTATTTACGAAGCTTCCGGAAGCTGTAAAAAAAGTTGCTAAAGTTGCAAAAATTTGCCCTAGTGATAACATGTTGACTTAGACAAAAAACGCATAGTATACAAAGATCAGAACGTTCACATTAACATCGCGGTCATCAGGGTTTGAGTTATCAACTTAAACCGATAAAAACCGACCACATCTGAAGCGGGGACACAATTCAGTCATGTCTACAGCTACACAATAACGCTACGGTTAAAGTGAGCCATGGGGAAACAGTGGAAGTGCAGTTATACATAAAAAACGTGGCAAATTCTCTTCATGGCTACATCGTAACTTTTCCCGCCCCTACCGTTCTTATCAGCGTAGGCTTTGTGGATTAACTGTGACATTTTTCCAAACGATGCTCCGCCGGTTCCTGTCGGTAGCATTTTGTCCTTGTAAGCAGATACGAGTCTCTCCAGCGGTTCGCGAACTGTCATCACTCTGGTGTAGTTCGATATCCTTTCCTTGGTTTTCGCGACGCTGGCAGGGTCGCTTTCGTTGAGATTACGCCAGACGTCTCTGCAAATAGAGACATCATGAATGATGTCGCAACACTTTGAATAATAGAAACACAACGCTGAATGAGAGCGTTTAGTGTTTCATTTATGTGTGCTGAGATCAAGAATTAGGGCAAACTCATTAACGCAGGGGCGGGCAAACTTTTGAGCTCGCGGGCCGGATTGAACATCTTCGTGCATTCGAGGGCCGCACTATATAAAATTGGGATAATAAACGTAAACGCAATATTGCTATTTGAAAATATAGGAAGGGCATGGAGATGATATATAAGCTTAGAGGTTGCTAAATTGATGTACAAGTATAATCGAGGTGATCTCCCAAGTTTGTTCAGTGAAATGTTCACGCCATCTAGTGTCGCACATTAACAGCGTACCAGGTCTTCGACTTCAAAATATTTATTTATTTCACATATCACGAATAATTAGTGCCGCAGATCCATCTTATATTATGGTCCAAAAATATGGAATTCCATTCCATTAGCCTGGAAGGAATTGTCGTTTTCTGCATTTTGTCGCGAATACACAACTCATTTACTTAAACCGTAGTGAAGTTAGTTGCTTTACGTTGCAATTACCGTTCACCCTATTTATATATCTCCTGTTTTGATTGTATTTAGTTCTCTCAATCCTTAACTATTTTGCCTGTTACTCATTTGATGTTCCAACCTACCACTATTCGGCCTGCTTACATTTTTTTAATATAATTATTTATGACGCAAGACTCGAATTGAACAATGCTTTATTAGTACTCCATCAATGCAGTTGACTGGATGATCTGCGGGAATCCCTAAGGATCGTATCGCTGCAGCATGTATTATATTTTTATTGAAATTTTGTGCAATAAAACTGTCTGTCTGTCTTATTTAAGTCAAACCGAACATTGCTTTGATAATATCGTACACGCGTCAGAAAGAACGGCGAGATTATATAGGCTGGTCGACCTCAATAACCAATCTGTCAAACTATCCACATGAAAGTCGGTTTTCCCGATTCTTGGAACAGGATTGAAATTTCAATCTGTGAAAAGCGATCTGTTCATAGATTTACTAATTCCACTTTTGGTTCAGTTCGAGGACACACAATGCTGCATGACAGCATCATAACCATGTTAGAGTCAAACACGCTTCTACTATTTGTAGATAAAATATAAATATCCTAATTCTACGCATACAGAGAACGAATCGACCTAAGACACGCGCGAATCGTTTTTAATAAGCACATCACTGAAATAATTAAAACTGGCGTGGCCAATCTAAAATCACACTCGTGATCCGAATTATACCAATCTCGTTTAGGATTTCTGTGATGTTTAGCAGCTGTAACTTTTCAAACTGCGTGGGGATTAAGATCGGGATGTCGCGCCAGAAATTATGCATAAAAATAACATAGGAAGTATTTACCTTAGAACAGTGGTTCTGAATCTTTTTAAGACACGTCCCCCTTAAAAAGATTTCGCGCGACCCCCCTTATGGTCATATTACAAAACGAAGCTAGGATGCTAGCAAACCTAACGGATAGTTTAATGGCATGGAAGGTTACAACTGTGGATGAGAGATTTTTAAATATGAAATCCAGACTAAATACAGAGCACTATAATGAATTGAATGGAAATCGCGCTAAGCGCGAAAAAAAATTCAGTCGAGCTCAACTTCGCGCCACCTTCAGATGCTTTTCATGCCCCCAAGGGCGCTCGCCCCCCAGTTTGAAAACCAGTGCCACAGAATTATCATGGTGCAATATACTTAGAAAAAGTTTCATCAAGTCGCTGCATTAAATCGATTTTTAGTACGCATTTTATCAATATTCTTTATTCGTTCCTTTAGACTCTCGCGGGTCGCACAGTACGGTGTTGCGGGCCACATGCGGCCCGTGGGCCGTACTTTGCCCACCCCAGCATTAACCCATAGTTTCAATCAACAATTCAGTTCCTGAACAAATCAAACAACACTGTGCCTCGCCATCAGTTGACTTTGAATCCATTTATAAATTTGTTACGGTACAATTTGTCATGCAGATCAGTGTTTTACTGCGTCACTGACGATGACGCCGACGAGTTTTTCTGCGTGCAAATGCACTTGTACGTGTGTGCACCTGTATACTGTAGAGATGATAGATATAATTATGTCGATGTAGGGGAGATGTGGTACCGATGAAACAGTGCGACCGAACCATGGGACCGACCCATGATTACAGTACGCGAATTTGTCTACAATTGCATACTGGCAGAATCTTTCCTCACATGCAAAAAAATCGACCTGCGTGATATATGGGGTCTGTGACAGATGATTTTTGTTTTGGGGGGTGTAACGTAAATTTGGATCGACGTATACAGTTATATATATCACCTTCCACGCTAACAAACCAGCCCTAATTTTTAATAAGAAGTGTATAGAGCTTGTATCAGGGTATATTGCCATATACTTTGTATTTCAATACTATCCTCGAGTGGAGTATTTTCAATTCAATTGCAACATTTATAGGNNGNGGGTCCTATGGTTTTATATATATGTGCCATTAATTCNGTANGTTTGGGCGTAAATCGAAACGTTGCAGGGATATAGTTATCATCTAACCATGAATGTTTCACATCCTGGAGTAATTTGCCNTTANTTCGAGAGAATCAGCGAGATTCAATNGCTAANCCTACTTGCATCAACGTCTGAAATATATTCGTATGTCTTGTGTAATATCTGTGTCTAAGAAGATCTTATCGGGAGAACAGAGGATTCTAGGTTAAGTAGCCAGCCAGCTAAACCTATAATACTTTGGTTTGCTATACTTCTACTCCCAGGAACTAATACCTCTGCAATTATCTCTGCAACAACAACATTTGAGTTGATATTATCTATTTTATTCTTGAAGGTGACGATAAAACATTCTTCATATAGCTTAGATTATAGTACAGTGGTTCCTAACCTTTTTCGTCTCGTGGCCCCCTTGGCCGATATTTGAGCTAAAATTCCTCCTATGAAAAAGTTGCCTGTGACTAAAAAGGTGCTTTTTAACGCTCAACCATTTGTTGACTGAGCAATTACTGGTCAAACATATTCAGATATGTCCGAAATATGTCGAATGCGGACCGCACTACACTTTGGCAAGTACAGCTAAATTTGACCTGTTCATTTTTACCGGTCGGGTAACCGCTGACGAGAAACAAATCACCAAGTCCGCTTGCTATGGCCTTCAGTCGTATCGATGAATTTGATGTTTCTCACGTTAGCTCATATGTTGGCTTGAAAATGTAGCGGCCTTGTGCTGAATTCGGCTCGAATTTTTCCTGCTTAACACTTTGGCTGCCAACGCCTATTATGGAATTAGCTGTCCAGAATCGGGCGTGCTGATAAGTGTGAACCGTGTGCATCTTATGAAATTTTTTTTCAATACCAAGAAATTATAAAAATATTGCAATTTTTTATGCTGCTCATTTTATGAAAAGCCACCTAGTGGCCAAACCAAAAATAGGTTGACCTATTGTATACAGATGGGATTAAAAAAAAAACTTCCGGTTACGAAAATGGTTGTTTTTGACAACAAGCCTATTGAGTAGCCTCGAATACACCCGTAATCCGGGGATATAGCCAATTCCGGACTCCCTGTACGCATTTGAAAAATATCCTAAATATAGGATCGCTGGCACTCCACTTTATAGGATTGAGTAAAATCCTAAATTTAGGATTGTTGGCAGTCAAAGTGTTAATAGCAATTTAGTCACGGACCAAACGATATCGTCTCACGGGCCTCACTTTACCAGGGGGTGTAATATCTACGGAAGGCATTTATTGAACATACACCCAGCTTAAAATCCGCCAAAGAAACATACGATTGTAAAGAACTAGTTTCTTACTTAACAGCTCGACCATAAAAATGTAAAAACCTTGTGAACGCAGTATGTTTGTTTTGAGGCGTTCATGGTGTGTGTTGACTACTATGGTCAATTTCCTTCATATTTTTACCGTATCTGCCGACTTATAGCACGGCCCACTTCTAGGCTTTTATGAGACACCGCTTACACGGATGAGGTGGCAAGGAGGAGCCTAGATAAACCCCAAACACTTATGCAGGAATTCTAAAGTCGACATCGGTCGAACTCGAACCCACAACCCATCGGTGTTGGAGCAGTGGATTATATCACTGCGCTATCTCAACACACATTGTGAACCCAGAGTATATTCCGATACAACGCCAAAGCCAGATTCCCCCCTGAACATTCCAAAATTCGCCCCAAGGGTGGAATTCCCCCCCGGTTGGGAACCACTGTTATAGTACATAACAAAACAAGATGGAAAATTTGAATTTTGGAGCGTACGCCTCATAGATCTCATGGTCGTGTGCCGTTGGACCGACCAGATGGGGACCGATGATACGTTCGAGCAAAAAATTCCGAACCATGATAAATATTTTTTTGAAAATGCGAATATTCATGTGAATGTCCGCGATAGGTAGGGCTTGGATCAAAGTGTTGAGCAAGCAAAAGATCTGCTATTCTCGGCCTAAGATTGGAGGGCCAAAGATAATTTTGCAATTTTTGATCCATCGGTACCACATCTCCCATACAATCTGTTTCAATGTGGTACGTGTCCACGGGTGCAAATTTCATTTTATCAGGAAATAGTAAGTTACGTGTACCACCGAGTATTTGTATCTATCTATGTCACAGGCCTATGCAGTGTACGCCTGATGTTTTCCAATGCATTTGCCGCGTTAATGTAAATCGTAAAAGTCTTCAGCTTCGATATTCATTTCCCGTGTACCTTCACTCTTTGTAACGTTCTCCTCTTCGAAACGCACTGCGGATATGATAACGCCTCAAACAATGTATTGTCAAATATTGACACAATTGTCGTGTCCCATATTTCATTCACTCATACGTCGTCGACTATCGCTTATTTACTGAAAGAAGCACTACAGTATATATATGTTGATTATCAAGTCTGGAGGGTCCGTGAAGGTACTACTTACCATGCCTAACCATTTTGTAATTGTTGTATAGTATTTACGGTTGGCCGCACATGCATTGACATCGATGACGACGAAACGTACAGAACAAGTTACTGATGTTACTCACGGGCTTTCAAAGGACCAATACATTGTGGAATTGATTCATTTGCTATTAGTGCGTTTAATCAGATAAAATGCTGGTACCCGTGGAAAATAGCGTATGGTTGGCCTCTCATAAATCATTTTCGAATCATGCCTTGATATCTTAATAATTATCGTCGTATTCGATCGCCCGAACCGACCGACAGCTTGAGCTTGTGAATGCAGCCTTTTAGCTATACTCTTTGAAGTTTTTATTCAACCTGATATCACAGCGCTTACGTAACACGTCAGACGTTCGAGGATCTCTAATAGGAAACAGGAAAAACAACTCTATTCACGAAAACCCATGAAGGGTGCCTAAACGATAAATACATGGATGGAAAATTGGTTTATTAATCAAATGTCACCAGATGGTGCATATCATCATGCCATCAGCACTTCCAGGTGTCTTACATTGCATTCATACCCATTAAAATGGGTGTGGAAGCAATTTATTGTCCCAGAAAGAACCGTTTAGCTGATTCACTCCCTTAGCCATGGATACCGACGAAATACAAATTTTACCACGCATTGGCAATGCAGTACTAAGGCGGCTTGACCAACAGCGAACACCTTATATAAGTGGTGCTTAAGCGGGGTCCCGGGGTGCTCACGGGTTCCCTGGATGTCAAGACACACAGCAAACTTGTAGGCTACATATGATTTGCGGTGGCACGTCCGTCTGAGCCATGTTTGGCTGCAATCGAAACCCCGCCTTTCTGAAATGGCAATTCAACATTTATGAGCTCATTTGCAACTAGGCAATTTGTATCACGCCGGACAATACGATGTAGCTATGTAAGGTTACGCATAGCACAGTTCATTTTATGTGCCAGTATTGTTTCCCCAGGTTCGTATCCTCTGCCCCAGATTTATTCGCTATAGGCATTGACTTGGATTAATTGAAACACACAGCGATAAGTCTTGCGGGGAAAACATCCTTCGGAGGTAATGGTTTTCAGTTCAATGCGATAGTTTCGAGTAATGGGTATGGTCTGCTGTGTGTGCAATTAAATAATTTACTTCAGTGTTTGTCTTCGCTAACTTACAGGTCGCCTTGGGAAACAGTAATATACTGCCTGTATGTATTTGCTAAACGGTATAATGATACACCGATTTGGCATCAGCGCATGCGGAATCAAAACTTACAAATATCCACCCAAGACGTGGGCTTCGCCACCTCCAATTTTATCTGGGAATTGCTCATGGGCCATGTCTTCCATCGTAACAAGAGCCCTCTTCCAGCTAGTACTCCCGCATTTCGGTACTTCGCACAAGAGCAGCTGTCGTTAAAATCGATACTATTATCTATCTTGTAAAATGTAAAGTACATCCACAGTTGGTCAAAGTAGTCAAGAAAGATAGAATTAGTGGCGATGATAAGGTCGCGAAATCGAGCAAAATAGTTGAACTAACTAATCATGCTACCACATAAACACGCCGATATATAGATAGGCTGTGTGGTTGCCCGACATATGAGCATGCGACACAATGAAAAACGACAGTTTAGCATGCGACGCTATAGCATGAGGACACATTAGCATGGTAACACATGAGCATAGGGACACATGAGCATGGGGACACATGCGCATGGGGACATATCAGCATGGTAAAACATGAGCAAGGGGACACATGGGCATGGAAACATATTAGCATGCGACACTTGAGCATGGTTACACATTAGCATGGGGACTAATCAACATGGTTACACATGGGCATGGTACCAAGTGAGCATGGGGGCACATAACCATTGGGACACTTCAGCATGTTGACACTTGTGCATGGTGATATATGAGCATGGTGACATGTTAGCATGGTGACAAATGAGCATGGGGACACTTGCGCATGCGACACTTGCGCATGCGAAACTTGAGCATGCGACACTTGAGCATGCGACACTTGAGCATGCGACACTTGAGCATACGACACTTGAGCATAAGACACTTGAGCATGAGACACTTGAGCATGCGACACTAGAGCATGCGACACTAGAGCATGAGACACTAGAGCATGAGACACTTGAGCATGCGACACTTGAGCATGCGACACTTGAGCATGCGACACTTGAGCATGCGACACTTGAGCATGCGACACTTGAGCATGCGACACTTAAGCATTTGTCATTTCTTAGTGTGTAGTTAACTAGCGTCAAAATCATGGATTTATAC
>ATSW01121701.1:0-11614 GCA_000444245.1 Botryllus schlosseri
ATCTGAGGCAAACCGGGTAGCGGAGTAGGTCGAGGATTCCCACATGTATTGAATCTTTGCAGATGGTGGGAAATCTGATCTACTACCGATACATGAACCCGGCCATCGTGGCTCCCGACGGTTTCACTAGCATCGACGTGACGGCCGGTGGAGCCGGACTCAACGCCGACCAGCGTCGTAACCTCGGTTGCATCGCGAAAGTGCTGCAGTTTGCCAGCACCGGAAAATCTGTGAGTTGGCGATACACGGTGTTTTCGTGTTTTTTGTTGAATTTCGGGATCCGTTTTTCTGGCAGTTTGCCGGCGATCTGGAGCATCTCAAATCCATCAATAAGTACTTGGAGGAAGCTTACGAGAGATTCAAGTACGTGAATTACTGGTTATTTGAGTAGATGATGTCGGTAAATAGGCCTACAGTAAATAGCAGTCGAGTCATAAGCTATTTTGATGAGCGCCAAGATTTTAACAATATTACTGCTGAACATGTTACAGTATCTCTGCTGTGTGTAGTTTTAGGTGTTTCCAGGGCATTTTCTGCGAACAATACCAACTGAGGGCGTGAAAATTCCCTAGTTTTGGCTAAGGTTACAATGTGATAACAAATTTGTGCACTAAGCGGCCTTTTCTTTCTTGTTTGGTCAATTCTTCGTCAAAATAACCACTTTGAAATTGAAACCCTTATTTACGGCTCCGTTAGCTCCTGTGCGTACACTTGTCCATCCCCAATTTCTGAGAATTTTGAAAAGAACTACTTCTGTACGATAGGAAATTCTTTGCGCTCGTATGCGAAGTGTCGGAACCAGAGGAAAGATATAACATGGACGAGTACAGCGACGCCGTGGCTCTTAGCAAACCGATAATCTTCATTAGCATCAAGGAAATCTTAGACACCCACAAGGTATTTCATGCGAAACGTCACTGGTTCGGCGCCGGCGTTATTTCTATGGTGTGGGTTTAGCTGTTGCTGGAACACGAAGATGAGATTGCCCCGGATCCAAGCGATTTGCTGCACGAAACGCTGGAAGAACTCGGTGATGTGCCGGAGATATCCCAACTCGTTGGTATGTTCTTGTTGCTTGTGTCTTGCTGGCCGTTTTGTTCCATTCTATGTGTGTTCGTAATTATTTTACAAAAGTGATGTCTGGTGTCAGTGACCTTGAACGGAAGAGGTCATGCCAAGGGTTGAGTTGCTGTTTTTTGTTTCTAAACACTGCTATACCAGTCATATCATAAACACACTAATAGTGATGCTTTGACACGAATGTTGTTCTTCAAAGCACACTACAATCGAATCGGGTATCACATACTCTGTGAGTTGATGACTTTTTTGGACCCATTCTGTCATATCATAGGCTTCTGTTCGTTTTATTAGTACGGTATTGATTATTTGAGACACGGCCAATAGTGTTGCTGTTTTTGCCAGAAAGGCAAGGTTATTTGGTTATATTCTGGGTAAATGTTTTATTATTGATCACATTTTATTCTTGTGCCTGTCAAGATTCTTAGAAATTGTTATTAATTTTGATGCATTCAGTTCGTATACAATTGCATTTTGCCTGACTTTCATTTTACACGTAGTACTTCGACAATGGAGTTTCGATCACTCCCTTTACATGTACTCGATTATTGATATCTGTTATTATTTGATCAATCAAACNATTTTGTTTCAAATGATTGACTTGTTAATTTGGTTTTGTTTTTCTGAAAAATTCAAGGAACACAATCTACCTCAACGAAAAGTTCCTCGGGCAAGAAAGGTAAACGCCCCCGGTGTGGTCGATGCAGTAGCACTATCGATAATATCAGCTCCTGCATGGGACTTGGTATTCATNTCATGCACGGCTAACCATTAACCGTCATGCGATACCGCTTTGCAGTGTATTTACATAACCAACCATAATATGCCTCGTTTCGTTATGTGTGGACTTGTGGTAGCGTATCCTTGTAAGTGTCCTTGATATCCATCGTCACCTACTAGTATTGTTTCTTGCTTGTGTAACACTCCATCGCCTCTTCACCCAGTAGGCTGCTGCTGGAGTCATAAATTCCTGTTTCAAAACTCAAGTTTAGCTTTCTATCTTATTTAGCGTAAATTGCTGTAGTTGTAAGTTATCTCTCCTCATCTTTTGCATCTCACTGCCGCCATACTTACGTTTTCAGTGGTGAGGCTAGCTGTAGTCATCAAAGCTAAGCGTATCAAAAAACGCATATCTTCCTTCGCCCGTTGGGTTAGACTGGAGATTATAGATATAATCATCCATATTTCACTGTTTTGTTGAATGAGAAAACGACGATTAGCTGATACATGTGTGCTATGCTGTCCTTTGTATGTTGTTATGCGTTTTTCATACTGTAGCCTGATGCGCTCTGCTTTTAATAGCTGTACCCGTTCATGTTGCATTTTGTATTTCTGTCTGCGAACACTTGCATGTGTCGGTGTTTCCGTGACTTCGTAGCATGTGTGTAACTAACCTAGTTGTTAGCAGCAGGTGATTTCTTCTCAGGCTCATTCTGTCACCAGTGATACGTTCAATTTTGCTGGAAATCAGTTTACTAGAATTATAAGCTATGCGTACATGTGGTATGGACTCGGCAGTGGATGATGAGATCATATAAACGGCCCTTGGCATTTGAGAACTTGTGGACGCTATCTGTTATGATGCGTGCGTCAGTATCGAGTCTCATGTGAATATGGTTTTGAAAATTTAGATTTTTTTCTCAGATAATCGTCACTACGAATAAGCGAATCATGATTGAATTTTCACAATCTTCCACTGCCTTTTTTGTCTATCACACGTTTTTCATACCCTGAGCCCATGAATTTTCTGTGAATAACATCATATTCACCCTGTAGGAAGCGATGTGTCGCAAGGAGGCGGAGATTCTGCCACTGACGAAAAGCAGTTGGAGCAACTGGCAAACACGGAAGTGTCGCTCACGCTCATGAGCAGGGTGGAGATCCAAGATGATGATGACGAAAACGTCAAAAATGTACTTATAAGGTGAGAGGACTGTGTTCCACCTCATCAGATGGTTCGATATATAAGCTTTTTGCTGGGATAAGCGCATTTTCCACTCTACATGGTGGATTTCCTGACACTATATTTTTCAATTACTGTTATGGTATCAGAATCATTCTGCGGTTGTGCTCTCCGTCGGTGCACATGGCACAATTCTTTGTGAGTTTAATTGGGTTTAATTTTTTCAGAACAAAACGTATGGTTATCGATGTGATCCGTGTTCAACCGGGAGAGGATCTTGTTCAAGTACTTTCAACCGAAGCCACTGAACGCCAGGTTAGTGTTGCCAGCCATTTCTTGAATGCACGTTTTTGTACTAGTTTCTGAGGCAGGGGTTCCCAGCCTTCTTTGCACTGTGTCTACGCGCTACACAATGAATGCCCCCACTCCTATTTTTCATCCCTTTCAAAAAATTAAGAGTTGTTACTTTCATTCAAAATCTGGTTTCTGCCATAGCCGGTTGTTAGAATGATAGTATGATAAATATTTTCATGGCCCCCAGCCCAGATTGGGAACCCCTGTTAGCCCCATCAGTAGATGGTTTCATGGTGGAAACGAATTCTATATTATTTTCAAGTATCTGCCTAATGCATGTTACTGTATTTCAACTTTCTGCGTGATAGTTGCTGTCTTACGTGTTGTATTCGTTGACGTAACTTACTGCGCCGTAGTCTACTTTAAATAGACTGCTGTACCACTACCTAAGATTACTGTAACATGTATGTTGTAATATATGGTATTGCAGGGAGATAGTGAAACTATAGATGAGGATAGTTATCTTTAGTGAAACACTAGTGACTGGGGTGTTAGGTTGCATTGGAAACAAATATATTTGAATGTACTGTGCCCATGGTAGACTTCGTTGTAAATGGTAACTTATTTTGGAATACCTGTTTGAAGTATGCGCGCAAATCTCGTGTCCAAAGTGTCAGCCTGCCATCGAACAGCGCAAAGCGATGGGACACTTTGCGTACACAAGTATTAGGAGATGTAGGGCGAGTCGAGGGAAAAGAATTAGGTAATGACACCTAGGACGAGAGGAAGATATTGTACAACGTACAGGCTAATCAATGGTCGATTTATAAATCAAGCAATTCGGTTTTTCACACACTCTTATACAGACTAATCTTTGTGATATATTCGGATATCCGCTGTCGCTGTGACGCAGCTCTATTGGCCGTCCAATAAACCGGTTTCGTAATCGCCCATCGCTCCGATAATAACCCTAATTGGCCCCACAGACTATTTCTGTTCTGTTCGCGAGATATTTCTGGCGCTCGATCGACACACGCTCTGCCTCGGAGCTATCTCGCGCTCGCCGTTAAACCCGACTCAACGCGCTTGATGTTACCGTCACCCGCGCGATTTACAACGTAATTGAACACGGCTTGTGTTAAATTTTGGTGTATTACTCGACACGAATGTATATGAAGAAAATCATGCTTTTTTATATTCGGAATGGCATTTTAAATACCGTGTTACAGTATCCGTATCGTGGTGGAAGTGTTTATTTCGTCAATTCTCCCGAGTTCTCAACCACGGCCCGCCTTTCTCTGCCGTGGTTAGGTAGTTGATATGTTTTGCGTTGCCGTTGTTCGAGATATCTATCGATCAGTCATGTCTTTTTCCTTGAAGATTGGTTTCTAGCCTGATGTCAGGCGCGTCTACTGTTCACAGTGGGATTTCTAATGGCGGCTATTTGTGCACGAAATCATTTTTGTCTTTCTGCTGACTGCGCGTTTCTGGGTCCTACCAGGGACCGTCTTTCATCTCATTTGCCCCCGCACATCCTTTCCGAATTCTCTTTGACGGATTCGCTGTTTGACGTGAAAACGCCCGCTTGCTGTGATGACTTGATCGTGCTGGCGCACGCCGACGCCTTGGTGCGTTGCGATCTCCAGGCGCTCGGCCAGCGCGCGCGCTTTGACAGCCCCAAGATCTTTTTCCACGTGGCGCGGAACTTTCGGTCTCTGGCCGTGTAGATGAGGACGTTGACGAAGCTGTTGGAGGTGCAGGCGTAGAATGCGCTCGCGTACGGCACGGAGTAGGTTTGGCATTCGAAGTGGCCGGTGTGATAGAGCAGGAAGACCACGATGAAGGGTACTGTAATAATTGGATATATTGATTAACCCGTTCCAAACAGAGTGTTCTGGGTTTCATTAAAAGTGTAGGATCTGCCGACTTCAATCAATGCAAATACACCGTCTTTTTCGGTCTCCGTCAACTTCAATTGACAATTAAGTCTTGACACAAGTTATATGACAAGTTCGATCCCACGCAGTCACAGCGTACGTTAACGTGAAGCGATTATTTTCAGACAGGCTAAGCATTGCCGTGAGGTTCACGCTTATTGAACTTGAAATGAAATTTATATTCGATTGTAATTATGCACACTTTCTTAGTATTGTGTGAACCTGTGGTTATCTATATATGAAAGAACGAAACGTCGTTAGGTCGGGATTCGGTTTCGAGCGTATATTCGAACCCTTTAATGGTTCTTATACGAGAAATACGCAAATGCGTTGTAGTTGTACTTACGCAACGTGACGCAGAAAGCTAAAATCATGACGACAGTTGTCTTGAACACCCGCACTTCAGGTTTCAGTTCCTTCGGGGAGCGATCGCTTCCCGACTTGGTACCGCGCCTGCTAGAAATGTCTTCCCCACTTTCTGTGAAAGTGCGCTTCGTCCACATGCTGCGATATAGCGAAATGCATTCAGTTAGAAGTGACTTTCGGTGTCGAAGTAGCGGCCACTACTCACGAGTTTCGGGTCGAATAGTGCCTCATTTGAGATGTGGACTTCATTTTTCTCCATACGACTACGCCTGTGGCTGCCGTTAAGATGACCTGAATATGATACGGAAACAGATTAGCGATTCGCATGATTTCTCCAAATTATCAAAAACCCTTACCGAGATTAGGAACGGTAGCGCCATAGTGATTAATACGTACATCACCGATCCCAAAGCTGTGTGGTTTGGGTTGGCGTTGGTGAGGATGTAAACCGATAGCACCGGGACGTATTGAAATGTGAAGGTTTCGGGAAATGCGGCTGTTTGGAAAAATAAGAAACGATAACGATAAGTTTCGTAACACTCGTCTGTGAGAAGGTGTGTGCGACACACCTAACTTTCAATAATATCTCGCTGATACTGCAGTGGAGACGATACGACAACATACAATTAGCGAAACTAAGAAATTCTCGAGACCGCACTTCTGTGAAGATCAGATTGGCACCGCATTCTATGAATAGCTCGCACGTAAATAGCTCGCATAACCGCGTCCGTCGCAGTGTACTTGATTTCTCTCGAAAGTCGCATTATCGCGGTTTTAAACCGATACATTTGCGTGTTGCGTGCGGATTAAAACCCGCGCCGCCGCCGTCGGTTTGCGGTTGACATTGGGACAAGTCGGAAAACGTGAATCACGCATTTTGCGTCCAAAATATTTGTGTTTACGGCGTTGCGTGTGAATGTAGACCGTGATTAAGTATAAGTTTCGATCGTTGGCTTGTTAAGAAATCTAGAATATTCTAGGACTCGGATTGATAAGGTGGGATCGAAATTATGATTTATGCGGATCTGGCTGTTTCCCTCGGGCTACCTTTGCGTCGGACTGTGACTCGCGGTGACCGAGCGCTTTGTCGAATGTCTTTCGGTTTAGTGCGCGGAATATCTTATCTGGCGTGACGCGTTTCCATATACGGACNTCCATACATAGTAAAGTAACAGCAGGTGATGTTGTGTCATCGTGTTACCAGTTTCATTGACGAGTTGGTGAAAACTTATCTNTAATCTCAAACATACCTGGCAGTAAAGCCGCTATGATTGATAGACCCCAGATGAGGGTGACCTGCGCACANAGCGAACCGGGTGCCTTGAATCNGTGCCACAGAGGCCATCTTATTGCNACAAATCTTTCGATGCTGAGATACGTTAAATGGAAGAGAGACGCCTGTAAAAAGNAATTAGCCATGTCNAAAGTACAATTCNCACAAGTAACTTAGNATATAAGGCTGTGCTACGATTTTACCAGCATATCGCCCATATCTTACCTGAGTCGANAGTGTCAGCATCGANCCAGCCACGATAGCTTGCGGGGAGTTGGTCGTCTCGTCCATCATTCGCAACACTTCGGATTCGGTGCTGCCCATGGTGCGCATCATGTTGGGAATCGTAGAAAATAATAGAACGAAACCGATTATGACGTCAGCGAACGCGAGAGACACTGAAATGAAAAATGCNAAGTCAGTCAANTTGTGTGTTTGTCTTGCGGTCGTATTTCATACCAGANCGNTATCAGTGCTAACTATATCCGCCTGTTACGGATATCGTTATNCTTGCATTCTTTGGCGTTATANNACATACGAAACTGAGATGGAACATCATGAAACAATTTAGAGATTCAATATCAACTACAGAAATTCTGTTGTGAAGTAGCCCGCATATCACTGGGCATGGCGCTCAAAATGTACGCGAAATACTAATTTTAACAACGGGCCAATTTGTTGGAATTAGTATTACATTCTATTTTTATCCAATCATTGACGTATACGTTCTATTTCTAATACCTCTCCTAATCGCACAGTTTCGGACAATGTTCCGCTAATATAGCAGGCAATTAGCAGCGGCTTAACAAAGAAAGTTTTGCGCCGTTCACGAATCGCGAATAGGACTTACCCTTCATTAAGTTGTGCGGTGCGCGCATGTCCCGGCTTCTCCATACCAGAAAAGGCAGCATGAGGTTTCCTACGATTATAGCGAGCGCTATTGTCGCCACCGCGAATACTAAACCGGCTTTGGCCCCTGGTACTTCGCAGTTTTCCAATATGTCTTCGGATATGTTCAGTCTCTGGCATTTGTCTTGATCGCATATCGGCGGGTAACCGCACATCCTCCTTTGATATCTTGCCCGCGCGGTGTCTTTTGACGTATTTTCTGGTGTTGCGATAGTCGCTTGGAGCGGTATCACGACCATTCTATTCCTGTCTATCTCTGGCTGACCGGGTTCTGTTTCGTTTGCGTCCGCCTTTCTTGTCGTGGTCATGGTGACCTCAAAGTGTTCCTTGTGCGTCGAGGTCGTGTCGCCGCCCGTGGTTGGTGCTTGCGTAGTCGCCTTCGCGTTTTCCGCGGCTGCTTCTTCGGCTGCTAGTTTGTCCGCTAACTTTATTAGTTCTTCCATTGTCATTTCCCCGTTTATCCCTAGTATTCGTCGTCCGTCTGTCGTCGACTCTTGGGCGGTGCTGGTATAAGAACCCGTCGAGTTACTTCTTGCGAGTAGATCGGGTTGCGGCGTGGTCTGTGGAAAAATTTCCCTGTACGTCGGCACGGTCCTAACCTCCATGCTCTGCTGCGCCTGTCGCCTTCCTACGGGGGAGTTTGGCGCAGTGAGTTCCGCCAATTCCTCGCCTATTATGCTAGTGATGCTGTTATCAAACTCTTCGCCGGCTCCATCCGATCCACGCGTACTAGCGCTGGTAATAAGTCCCAGGAACAGCAGACATAGTNTAGCGCACTTTGTNAGCTCTGTCGCTTTCATTGTACGATCATAAATTCTGTTGTAACATGAAGTTATCAGTTATAGTGCGCGTTACTAATGCGCCGTAATTAAGTAACTGCTGAANTCCTGCACGTGACGGATTACCTTATTCTTGGACTCGCTCAACTAAGTAAGANTAGACCACTCTCGTTTGTTATAATGTGGTCGAATGAACGTTTGACGCTGGTCTAGTCGCTAAGTACGCGCGTTCCGATTTAGCGAATTGGTCTCNTTATGACATCACGCGCTGGTTATAAGAAAAGTCTGCTAGCCTACGGCGATTGCTCGCGCTCGGCCAGAAAAATCTTGTAATTTGACCTTTTTTGNGAGATGATTACATCACCGTGTGTTATTTCTCGCTGCATCAAAGCGATGTTTGTTCGTAAACTAGNGATGCAGTCTCAAATCTNATATTGAAAAGACGATATTGATATCGCGNACTCGCCTTGCGAACGCCCTAAATGCCCCTGTAACGAGCTCCTTGACTTTGAAAACACAGTCGANTCGCTCATTTTTCTCNGGTATTTTTCGAATTGGAAATCATGTGACAGCTGCCTTTGTAACCCNAACCTTTGATGCTTCTCAAATGTCGTCTANTTCGCTATTCGAGCCGTAATTACCGGCACCGCGATGGCCGCGAGTCGCGATACCTAATTCTGCGTGACTACCTGCATGGTTCCAAGTCTACATATACAGGCGATAGGTTGTCAGAAAAACGATCTCTCAATCCACTGCAGCTTATTCAACTATTGCAACGCAACAAAATAGTATTCATTCATGGGGAGCAAATGTCATAATTATATAATTACCCAACTCTGGTTGGACTTGATGTGTAAATAATAAATATAATATAAAATCCCTATAGGCACAAAGCACACATCAGACTTGCATACAGCCTTCCCCCGATACGCTACTCGCGCGTTAAAGCCGTCGAACAACTTGATGCAACGTGGTTGCATTGAAAGCCAGTATTTCCGGAGTCGTAAAACTTATATCTGCGTTCCCGATCCTATACGTCAACCTGTTTGTTTCGTTTCGTGATTGATTGCGTCATTCGCCGGGCTGCGATATGCGTAGCGTCACCGTTACTGATATATCACGCCGTTCTCTGATCTATATCTGGAATACGCCGATAGCGTGTGACCTTACCTAACTTGCACTGTTATAATCGCCACGTTCGTGCAACCTTTGGGCAATACATCATACATCGTTATAAAGTCGACGGACAGTCGCATACTGTACATTTCCCTAGTTTAAACACCATTCCCGATTGACGTGAAATACGTGCAACGCCTGCGCGTTTTGATGTCGATAGCATTCCATGCTTGTTTGTGTTCCAAGAAGACATCTATATTTACTTATGATGTTTTTCGGGATTCTATTTCGTCGCGGTCCTCGCAACACAGATTGTAGATTTTTTAACATTCCCAAAACGATATGTTATCTTTACAAAAAATCTTTATTCCGCTGGTGAGGTCTGTGTCTGTGTTTTTGAATTCAGATTACAATAAGATTTACTGAATTCGAGAAAACTTGAGAATTAATTCCGAATTGGAATTTAATACATTAAAATTCAAGTTCAATTAATACCAAATCAAGGCAGATTATGATAAGCAAGAGAATGACATTTGTCTGCTTGCACCAAGCTCGGCTTGTTTCGCACTGTACGTATATAAAACTGCCTTCAGCATATTCTTGGAAACCAAAAATTATATTTGAATTCAAATTGAGAGCATGCAAATATTTCACAAATTATATAAGGTTATCTAGTGCGTTATCTGTTCTGAATCTTCTACAACATTGAGTTCCTGGCAAACCTTGACCGACCGGTAACTTTAACAGAAAGATGAGCACATGGACAACATCCAGAAACTGGAAGAGCGCGAGAGGCAGAAGAAAGCGGACGACGACGGGAAGAGCATGTTGAAAATGCGATCGCTTCTGACCGAGAACAAACTTCCCCTGGAAGACACCAAGAAGCGCATACTGCGCAACCTGGACATTCTGGAAGAGCATAAGATCACGACAAAGAAGGACAACTACCAGTCTATTGTGAACATGATCGCGAGGGTAATATGATCCTTCTTTAGGACCGGACATATCTCACAAGCAGGGTTAGACTAGGAACTTTTCATCTTTTCTGAATCGTAAAGGAAAACAGCTAAAACCAAGCTTAGTACATATACATATCAAACCAAGGTTCATTCACATATGCATGCGAATGGCAAATGCCTGTACACCAAGCGTGGCTCGTATCGCGCTATGTATTTCTACTGTGTCATTTTCAGGGAAAACAGAAATTAGATTATAATTGGAATTAGAGCATAGAAGCGTTTCAAATACTATATTAGAATTAAATTATCAGCATTTCGTGCCAATTAGTCTAATTTGACACTGTAATTATCTGGTTGTCCGAATACGCCGGTAATAATATCTTGGTTCATACTTCATCCTCCCGCCGATAAAGACTAACCGAGAAGGTGGAAAGCATACGTCACACCCTGGTATCATCACTTAATAAACCACCGGTGAGTAGTAATTCGGTATGCACCCTCAACCTTGCTAGAGATCAACTTGTCGATCTCCTACCTTGGGGAAGGATTTTATAAACTGAATAAAATCGAAGATTAGTAAGCTTGATTAAGGTCCGGATTTAATAATAGGAATTCCGCTTTGCTGAACGCGATATAAACCTGAAGCAGCCGTAGACGCAACGTAATGTTTCATATATACGGTGTGTCAAAACGTTTTAGTTTCAAACGTTGTTGTTCGTTAGGACATCCGAAACCAGCGGAGGTACCGCCAGCGCAGAAAGCAGGAGCTGACCAAACTGAAGCAAAACATGGGCATGCTGGACCAGAAAGCCAAATTCTTCGAGGAGCAGTCTGACTACTACAACCAGTACATCAGAAGCTGTCTTGCCAGCCTTGCTAACAAAAGCAAAAAGTAAGTGCTGCCGTCGGCGGAAACGTTAGCCTGAATCCAAGCAATGTGTGCCATCAATCAATGCGTTGCATTATGAATCCGTTATGACACCCCATGCAAATTTAATACT
>KE604327.1:246-17856 GCA_000444245.1 Botryllus schlosseri
TGCGTCACAGGTTCAAGTAATTTTAAGTTAGCTAACACTAACCATGGTCCTTGGATTTGCCAACTTTTAGGATTCTCTGGAAAGAGTTATAGGGATTCCGATTTACATTCGGATTGTAGTAAATTCTCATCCGTATCCACTCGTCAAAGGTTTCCAAACGTGGATATGCAATGTACAAGAGGACTGATGATAACTGCAAAGCCTGAACGACCAGCCACATTATTGTGAAAGTAACCTTTATTATAATTTGCAAAATATATCTGAACATGAATATGTTCAACAATACTAAGTGCTATATGTTCCTACAGTGCGAGAATCTGCTACAATGTTAGAAACAACGGAATTCTTCGATCTTTTCTGGTTAGACGAGGTCGACGAAAAATTTCCTATTGATGTAGATAGATCCATTTTTCTGGAAAGAAATGAATTTAAGATTTGCAAGTCATTTGGAACGTGACCCGAATTTCGTGAGCAACTAACGTCTAACAACATGGGCTTCCAAAATTTTGCAAGATCTTAGAGAGAGAGAGAGAGAGAGCCATCATTTTCATCGAATCGAAATACGTAAAAAGAAACATATGGCTTCAGGAAATGAGCATAGGCTACTCAGTGTCCAGTATTGGATAAGTATTATCTATCTCTACGAAGTTAGAGGTCAATTGGAAAATATGATAATGTAAATAATGATAAACAATAAAAATTGTAAGTTGTAGCATTCACATGGTCATGGATATGATGTGGCTGTTAAGTCCAAGTCATCGGTCCTGGATAGTCAATCGATCTCTTTTCCTGCTTACTTTTAGGGTGTCTAATACATACAGGTTTACATCATATTTCATATGATGGTATAAGTAATTCAAGATATCTGTGATTTTCAAGGTCACGGATCATCTTATATATGCATGGCGTTAGGTAAATATTAGGAATGGTGTGAACCTCTGAAAGGTTCTGGTTCGTGTGAACGCGAACCTTTTTGAAAGGTTCTGTGTGAACACGAACGTGAACCTCATGACGTCACGTGACATCATATTGCTAATTCCAACCCTATCTTTCAATGAAGTGATAGCCTATATTAATGTACATCTACGTACACGATACCTAGCGACGACTCGGGCCACATGATCCCACAATGCGGAAGTACATATTGGCGTTTTAAACGTCGCTGAATGTATCAACTGAGGCAATCAAATGATATGATACTTCCATAAAATCAATATTATCCGTCGCTTTGCCAACAACTTCGACGAGGACATATCAGGGAATATAAGAAACACCTNAACGNTCTTGGCCAGACCGGACAATGTATTCGGCGTNNGAGTATTGCTACATTGATTTTGAGNAGAGTGTAAAACAGGGTTTCTATGCTTGCTACCGATATTATCCCATTAATAAGTTATACAGCAGTAGCCAAAACCCCCAATAAACATATGAAGTCAAGATTGATTGGTTGAATAAGCATCATTCGNTGACTACTATAAGTGTATTTCGCTCGTGACGTTGTGTGATTGCGAGTCGAGCTCACAGCAGAGAGTCGCTAAATATTCACAATCGGAAAGCTGGATATTTGGAGCAAACTTTTGTAACAAAGCAAGTAAAATCTTTGAGACTGTCAAGGTGCATATTCGTTTTGTGTTNATTTTTTCTGCTGCCNGCGCCATGCATAGAGGGACCGGCCCGCACTTGAAATGCAATAAATTCGTACCAAAGATGTCATAATAAAGTAAAAATTGTAATATATTAAAAAGGTTCACAGTGCAGAACCTATCAAGGTTCTGTTGTGAACGCGAACCTCTGAATTTCCGAGGTTCACACACAGAACGCGAACGTGAACCTCACGTTCACACCATCCCTAGTAAATATACCTTTAATTTGATTCCCTCCACGACGTGAATAATACGGGTTTATTTCAAATTACAATAACAGATGGTGTTGTTAAATTACTATTAGCATTTAAGTGTTTACATCCAATCCCTAAAAAAACCTCCAACGTTACACTTCACTTTGTTATTTCAAAATAATGTAGGTTTAAGCATTCGTACCCCGTTCGTCTGGAGACTTTGGATATCGTGCTACTGAATCCGATTTTGCTATAAAGCGACGACATTTCTCTCGTGAACATGAATCTAACTTGTTTGTTTCTCATCACATACAGCAGCAGAAGAAATAAACCTGTAAAACCCCATTATTAAATTATGATATTTTCAAAACATGAAGCAGGGTGTCGCGCAATTCACCACGGGGTCGACCAAATGAATTTCTACGTCATAATGATAACTATCGGACGGAATTGAATTGATGATCGCCATATTCAGACTGAAATGAGAAATTACCGAATGCTTTGAAGGTGTAACGACAGCAGTCTGATGGTTCAGTGACAAAAGGTGCTCAGAACTCTGGCGTTGTTCATCAAATTTAGGTAGCTATTCTCTTTGATCGTCGATTATATCGACCACAATATAAATGCATAGTAATATTGCCGCAGTTATTTAATTACGGTACATTGTCGCCTACTTCGCGAAACTTGAAGTTATTCAAAGAAGCTATCAAACTTCTAAATTACATAACTAAAACTAAAATAAATCATACGCGACTCTCGGACGAAACCTATTTTGAATTCTCCGAAATATATAAGTAAGGGTAATAATATTTCAATGACAGTAATAACATTTGATATTCTGTCATTGATAATTTACATCCCACCAGTCATACCTTGTTCTAATGTTTCGAACCACTCAAAAAATGTAGTCTCATCAGACTTACCCTGTAGTGAATTGAAAATTGTGAAAATATATGCGAAGGTCAGAGATGTGGTTTCATCTTCAATTCCCGGGATGAAAAATCCGAAAATCCACGTTAAACCAAGCATTACGAGGATGCTAACGTTGATTCCGATTTTTCTTTGGTAAGAATCCCTCGAAGATCTCCATGATCTCCCCTGCTATAAAACATTCGTATTGTCATTTCTCCGTTGTTCGGTAAAATATACGGAAAGAAATTTGAATATGAACTGATCGTACTAAGAAATGTTAGTAAGAATTCAAACCAGTTTTGTGCTGTACAAATATCCCTTCTTCTATATCACGTTTTTGGGAAGAAGGTCACTCTCCTTTATTTAGAAAACGATCCAGACGAAATTAAATTATTGACATTTTCAATTCAAGCGACCATTCATCGATTCTAGGTCAGGCATGAGCCTCTTGAATTTATTTCGAGACAAGGGTAGGCAACCCGTGGCACATCTGAACGGTTTATTAGAATCAGGTATTTAAAAGTCAAGCAGACATTTAAAATGTGCAGTGCATTCAAATATATAATCTCCACCTACTTACCCAGGCAGTCTTTCGGTTTCTGCATAGTCGGTACGATAATATAATATAGATGATCAAATTGCTTCCAATCATAATGGCAATCGGTATTACAGCCAGATAGACGATAAAGTCTGGATTAATCCAGCACCTGCAAAACAGATTTATATTGTCACCCCACCAAAGATATGTATGATGTAAACTTACGTCACTGCGAAACCATCGGTGTGCGGGTATAAGTAAACGCTGAGATTAGCAAGAGCCGTAATGCCAACGAATATTGCTGGCATCATCCAACCCCACGCTATTGAAAACAGGACCACGCGTTTGTCTGTTACATGCGCTCGTGTATAAAGAGGCTAAAAATTGAAAGCTGTGGAGTTATGATATTGTCTTACAAGTGGTATAACTACGTAAAATGGAAAGCTTAGCACAATGTGACATTCTGGGCCAATAACGATATTATTTGTCGGCCATTAATGTACGATCGGTTTAGGCCGTTCGAGATTAAGAGAGTGATCTGAGTCATCTGATACGAAACACGCCTATTTCACGAGACGGAGCGACTTAAATAAAATACAACCGACTCGAACCTTAGTTCTCAAACTTTTTGGGGGGCTTATGGCACACTTGAAAATTATAACACACCCACGGCACACTCACAATAAAGTAGCTTTTTGATAAAAATTTACGTGGTAATTTACAAATTTATGTACATCTCTTTCGTGCACAGCTTTTAATTTCAGTGAAACAAAAAAGCTATATCCACATAGTCATGGAAATGCGCAGTGCACATGGCAATAAAATCCCCATCGCTGTTGCACCTATGGTAAAGGATTTAGAAAGAGAGAGCCATAACTTCTCCATTTTTGTGGAAACCGCTTTTCCTGTGAATCCATGAGATGTTAAACTGCAAAACAAAATTGCTTGATTCACTGCATCCTAATGGACTAAGTAACTATCTGAGGTTAGATACAAGAAATCCCGAGAGGTAATATTGCATTGCAAGTTGAAATCCAGACCGCGAAATAAATTTATCCTGTGACGCATTCGGTGCGTGTAACGAATAAGTACTTACTCCGACAGAGAGAAAGCAGTTTAATTACACTGGTCAACAAAATGAAATTTTTTTTTAGGCAGAACATCTGAGAGCCGTTTCATGGATTTTTGAGGTTGCTGATTACGTATATCACATTAGTTTTGTCAGATTGGCTCTCTGTCAGAAGATATTTATACCCCTAAAATAGCCCAAAATTACTGTATTCACCCTTAAATATTTCCCTTGGTAGGAAGAAAATCGTGTTTTTTTTCTAATTTTATACTGCGCATAAATGGCCAATTGACTATGAAGAACCGTCATGTCATTCTAAGTCATTCTATCAATATTAACATGGCATGATGCGAAATATTTGTTTTTCAAAAAAGCAGTTTGTCAAGCCTTAAAAATTGTACTTTTGCAAAATGGATATACATCTTCTCCTGTATCAATTGGTCATTCTAACAAGATTGAAGAGGAGTATAAAACTATAAAATTTGTCCTTGAAAGGCTTAACTACTATACTCATATTTGTCTCATTTCTTTTGACTGGTAAATGGATAATTTTCCACTGAGTCAACAACGTGGGTATACCTAGTAACCCTATCAAACGAGAAGCTTATATCTGGTATCTGGTATATTCGAATACCGATGAAAGATTCCAATTTCACATCAGGAGGAGTTCACAACATGTAATTTATATTAAGATGTAGTAAATAAAACTTTTTAGCTGATCACAAAGCACCCAACTTCAAACAGTTGGTCCGAAAATTCGTATCTGCATATCGAAAACTTGGAACAAACATGAACATAAAAGTTCACTTCCTGTTTAGTCATCTTGATATATTTCCCGGTCACCTTGTTGATTAGCAAGGGGAGAGGTTCTAACAAGACATCAGAACAACAGAGAAAGATACCAGGGCAGATGAGATGAACCATTGAACATATTATGTCAGACCATTGTCGGAACCTTTCGAGAAACTGCACTAAATAGCTTACAGGCGAAAATCGTACAAAAACAATTTCGATTGAAAATATATCAATAATCTTGTATCCTAACTGATTATTTCAAATTTACAATAGGTGGTTGACGTAAAATCGATTGAACTAATGCCACGTTATTTGAGTATCTAGGTTACTCATACACATCACTGGAGTTTATTTATGTACATGATATCCGTGAAAGTATGTAACTATGATAAATCCAATACCCCTAAATATAGTACTGTTGCTGTGTTTTGATTTAAAATAGTCTTCTGTGTCTAAAAATAACAAGTACATTGAATTTCTAAACTTTATAGTACGCATAATCCGATTTTACAACTAGAGTGACTAGACATTAACGCGAAAATGGGAGATTTTGGTCAAAATAGCCCCATGGGTTATCTCCACAAAAAGAGCCAATTTGAAAAAAACGAAGGTCATATTCGGAATCAGTGCCCTTTAGAACCCCCAAAACCACTCTTACGTTGTCTGCCTAAACATATGTGTTGACCAGTGTTATGATACAACAATTACCCAACTAATCGCCAATGCCATGATTGGATCCATTGTAATGGTCACATGTGCTTATTTGTCTACTATGAAGCCGTTGCAGTGTTTCCAAGTCGCATATGCTAGCATACCTTATTTTGCACAAATAGAAAGTTTTTCACTAAAATTACACAAAGATTCGTGGCGCAGTTATGAATGCATGGCGGCACGAATGAGCCGCGGCACACAGTTCTGGAATCACTTGACTAGAATCACAATTGCAGCTGGTAATATTGACGTGAGTCAAACTTCAACCTTTCATTCACAAGTCTATTGAGTTACCCGCGTGTAATAACATCTACCTAGAGAACAAGTGATCTGTTATGGAGCTGGGGCTGAATGGTGAGGGATATTGATCCTGCTGGTTTACAGAGCGATCATATTTTAACCTTAGCACAGAGCATGATATTAAGATACGTTTTGATGACAACTTACTTTAACCACTGCTAAAAATAACATCACTCCTTCGCAATTCATCCAGGCGCACGAGGCCAGTAGAAAGAGATGTAAGAAAATTGATATCGTCCGGCATGAGGACGAAATTGCGTCATAATCGTCCGCGTACGCAATGAGTGGCGTTTCGCTAATGAGTAACGTGATGTTGAGTCCGAGAAGAGCGATGGATAGATTTAGCAAGAGAAATGAGCCTTGGAACTTTCTTCCCGTCCGTGTTTTCCTATTAAGAAACACATTTCACCATGATAACCACATCAGCGAAATATCCCTGATTGACAACACAGTGACTTAGATGAAAATATCGGAAAATGAGAACTAATATTCTTCGGACGACAATGCCAACTAATCTTTCCACCTATTCAAGGATACATTAAATGAGTCGACCAGGCTTTCGGTAGTTTTGGCTATGCCTCTGGGGCTTAAGACCATATATTGGATAATAGAGTGTCATTCACGCAGCTGAGTAAAACAGCAAGCTCTGATGAATGTGGTGACACAGTGAACGGCTAATCCTACAACCTAGTATAGTTCATCTTCACTAAAAACCGTTGATAATTCAAACCACATTAAAGATCCTCATTGGAGCAAGGCTACAATTTTAGAGGGATCGGCTCAGTAACTGCATATGTGACAGTGGTTTTCAAACGGGGTGCCAGAGCTCCTTTGAAGAGTTACCGGCCTCAAATGACACGAGCTATATATAGATGATGGTAGGCCTACGGTGTAGCAAAAGTTTGCGTTGTATAAAAATATTTAAGGTAACACTGATCAAAGTCTATGCTGCAAATAGAGAAAAGTGGTCAGATCCGCACATTTTCTACTCCGGACACGAAGCTTATCAAAAATAAAGTCAGATAAGTATATCCACTTACGGAACACACAAGAACAACATCACTAGAATAATCAGCGCCAATGTTGACAGACTACATCCCACGATTGTTACGATGTCTAGCGACGTTGGCTTTGCCGGATCCTCTGCATCAGGTTTTGGTCTCTGTAAAGTAGAAGTTTCTTCCTCATACTAGTTGAACTATAGACATATTTACTAAGAAACATAAGAGGAAGGGCAAAGGAATATTAACAATAAATTCAATTTAAATAAATATCATTAAGTATAACGTCTAAAGTTTACGAACACAAATCTTGATCAAATTCATTGAATGATTCTGTTTTTCCCGCCCTCGGACCAAAGAGTTATATTGTTCCTTACCAACAATGCTGCAAAGTTCGTTAAATGATCACACGAACAACTGAGTGCATTGCCAGTTGTTTCTGCCAATCTACATCCTTGGTCGCTCCAACTGTTCGTTGCTTCATTCCAAAACACACACGAGGGCTCTTGCGTCTCGTTGTCATACGATGCAGGCAACTATAATGGGGAAAATACATCGATACACTGATTGTTGTTAAGAGGAATGATGGAATTCCATCCATTACAATTTCGCCGCATATTTATTCCGAATGTCAGCAAAAGATCTGTAGATCGTTATAAAATTTAAACAGGATAAAGTACAACGAAGTCTTCTTCTCAAAAGTGGTATGTCGTGAACACAACTGGTCGTTTATCTTAGGATTCACATTTCCTGCAATACATATATAGCAAGGGTGGTCATAGACATACTACATGCTCCTGTCGCATGTCGAGAAGCTTCATTTTGAAACAGCCACAGTACAAAATATTCTGTTAGGCTACCAAATGATGATTCCATTCTATAGTAATTTGGTGAGTAATCATCTGGACTGGACTGTAATGTGATTGAAATTTTACAGATATGACGTAAAAGCAACAATGGGGAGAAGTTCGATCAGGTGTTGGTGTGTGGAAGGGAAACTGAGCGATGCTTTGATTTCATAACTTTAATCGCGAAGTAAAGTGACTCACAGTGGTACGTTATTTTGAAAATAGAATTCACCCTATCCTGATATCTATCCTGATATATGTTTTCCTAAAACTTTGAGTTAGCGTGAGCAACTGGTATTCAGAACTCTTATGTGGTCAGACGCTATTACCAGAAATGATTGTTAGTATTATCATACAGTATATGTGCAAGATTGGTATGCACCATTGTTTGGCGGGAGTAAAACCTGACCTATGCTGTCGTGAATAATTTTTTCAAGTTCGTGTTGATCACTTTGTATCGTTGTTTCGTATAAAATGTTCCCGTAATCTCGATTCGCTCGATGTCATGTTGTAAAAATATCTCAAATAACAGCACCTACCACTGTGCTTGTAAATGTAGATTATATATTAGGAATAAGATGTCAGAAAAAAAAAGAAAGGAATCATTTACACGACCAATACGAGGGAGAGTTTTTCATACCTGTGACAGGATTGATCCTGCGTCTTTTTTAATTGCAGGGCAACTATGACAATATAGCATCAATGCAGAATGGGAAGAGACATTTCACTGCGTGCCCCGCAGCTACGATGCTAACTCTGTAACGAGCAGCGCACTGCGAGCAGAAAAGGTAATTTTTCACTAGACCTGAGACATGATTTAGGTAAAATTGCGAGTTCGCTTTTGTATTTTGCAGGATATTCATTTCTACAAATACGATGCAAAGTAATTCATGAATTGTTAAAAAAATGTTAGTGGCAAGCTAGTTAAAATGTAATGTCGTGATTTCGCAACACTGTCTTAGAAGTCATCAATTGAATATATATAATTTGGAGCATGTGCCCTCTGTGAGAAATCATCGAGTTGATCGCTGTCTGTACAAATATAACTATTATTTGACCATAAGTAGCATACATGGTTAGTTACCCTATCCAACGGTAAAGCAATGAACAATGCGAATACAATACTCGTGTCGATATAACACGTGAGCTAGTCCCCTGTTTTGTAAGAAATGCGAAGTTGTCGGCAAGTTGGCAAAATGCATCTACAACACCCATAAATGAGCCGCAAGCAATGAAAGGCTCAAAGAACTACATGCGGCTCGGGTGCCGCACTTTAATCAGCCATGATATATCGTATACAGAATGACATAATTACCGTGCATAATTATACCAAGATGAAGGTATCGTCAATATACTCACTGAGTAATGTACACGGGCTTCAGGTGGAAGATTCGATATAGTTCTATTTTCAATTGTGGCAGAAAGTACAAGCGTACTTAAAGTGATATTTTCCTTGTGTTCAGCAATTCGAGGCGAACGAACGTAGTTATTTGTTGGGAATTGATTGTTCCGGTTCCCTATTGCGTTCACAGAAACTTTGGACACTGAAAATGAAATATCCGGTTGCAAACTCGAAATTCCATTTGGCATCAAAAAATTTGTGCAATGGATAGGAAAGCTGCAGTCAAAGCGGATGCGTTCGCTTGCAATTTTATCAAAATTCAGTTTCTATAAAGAATTAGTAGTTAAATACACGTCGCCTTATGCTCGTCAGGGAAAGATCCGTTCGCTATTTAGTGTCATGGAGGTATGCAGCATGGTAGCACGTGGGATATGGATAACAACAGTGCGGTTGATTAGTTCTACGACTGTGAGCTGAACCAATTTCTAGATTGTAAAGTTGTAGACAACAGCTATAAACGAATCAATGCAATCTCACGAATATCGCCAATCGCTTCCCCCGAAACGCTTATTGATGCTTGCACCCGTTGACCATCAACTACAGATCCGGATGTATAAGACATATTGCTGACAGTAAATTGGTCACTTCTGAAACCATTCACGGTGGTGTTTGGTCTGACAAACATTAACAGCGCGATGTCGCCGTCGGAATCGTCACCTGTACATAAATCCATGGTAAATCATATGATCACACCGACATCAGTTAATGCAGTATACATAGAAACAGTGCGACATTTATAATCTAGTCTTGTGGAATAACGACCAATTTCTTCGGCAATCCTTAGTTTTTAATGGAACTTCGCCTTGCAGCAACCAGGTCTAACACGTCTTTTATAAAAATGCAGCAGCAGAAGCCTATAAAATATCTCCGTTTGAGTTGCATTTTGTATACATTTGTCCTATTTACAATTTGTGCGAATATTGAGTTCTGACGGTTTACCGGTAAGCAAAATTAGTTGTGCTGTCCTCTGTCCATCATATATTGTTTGTAATATAAAAATTTCATCATCGAAATAAAACGCTATATGCATATGTAAAATGTGAGGATACATAATATGCGATTTTTCGCCCGGTTATTAAAATGACAAAAACTCTCTCTGATAGGCATTTCCGTGTAGGAGCTCACATGCAACACTTGCACTTAGTGAGACATTCGACTTACTTGATGTTACCAGAACCGCGACATTGCTACTAACAGCTTTGATTAGTTGGGTAGTCTGTAATTCAACCAGGGAAGCCACCGTATCCAACTGATCGAGAAACCTGATCAGAAACAGTATGTATACGTTAAACATCGTTGAGTATATTATTCAGACAACTCACCTAGAAGTTTGGTTGCTAGCTGCCAGCACGGGTGATTCCAATACATTGCTGATTGTGGATATCACTGAAGTAGCTGTCTATATAAAAATCAATAGGGCATTTTGTGTAACTCAATATATCAACATCATTATCCTATCTACAAAACTACTTACTGTGACCGATATAGTGGATGCCGAATTGGTAACATTTGCTATCGCCTCAGATGTTATAGATATGTCAGTAACCGTCAGATTATCGGAATTTGACGTCAGAATTTGCAGGCTAGCGGATACTTCTTCCCTCTCTTCTTCAGTCTCGATTGCTTGACTTGCCACCTCCTTAATTTCGCAATACGTGTACATATTGTAGGAAAACATCCACGATATCTAACCGACTAATATAATGCTAGCGGATGTACAAGCTCGGTCAGGTCTGGCGCACAAGATCATAGTAAACAATGAACATCAACCCACATACCCCAACAGCAACACGTTGCGTAGCCTATCGAACCAGGCAATGAACTAAAGGTTTGAAGTATTTAATATTGAAATTGACAGGCGCATGCTAATTGTTATTTCTAGTGTTGCTGATTTAGCAATTCGTTTACAACAACACATAAAGTATATCCCTACATCAGATAGTTGATGTTGCATTTGCATTTGTATTTGCATTGCACGTCGGCATGTACGTTTTTAAAGTGTGGAAACTGACGAATACATTAATCCGTGCAAATCCGCAAATCGCGGAGAGCGCGAAAACTCTTAGATGAATATTTTGTCACAAATATGCATATGCATTGTGCAATGGTAGCATGTAGCATAGGAGACTTTAGCAGTTGTGGTGTCTATTCCCTTCTATTTCCTGCCTTGGCTTGACACAAACGTAGCCTACCTGGCCATAGGCATATTCAAAGACCAATGGCACGGGTCGCGCGCCCTTCAATCTTGGCACTTCTCTCCGGAATAAAAAGATATCCTCTGTTCGGTTCGCAGATGTTTAGCATGATAATAATTCAATTGATTACGGTTGGACTGCGACGCATTCACCTGCTATTCCTAATTCGGAAACATCTTCTGATCAGTGCGAGGTCCAATATCACTCACAATCTAATATCGGTGAATGGAGAGTGCGACGCTAGTATGACATTTAAAATCGCAATAAAATTAGGATTGTTGCCGCTATTAGAACTTGGAAGTTTCAGCGCAAATTAAGCTCATTCCGAGTGCATAAGGTTCATTTCTTACGGGCGACTTCGCGTCCCCCTTCAGAAGCTTTGACGCTTATTAAATTTTGTGTCCCTCGGTCATCTTATAATCTATACTACTAGTAACTACATACGCGTGTTCGAATAGCAAAGCATAGCCGTAAGTACAGAGATTGGAACCACAGGGTATACGTCAGGATTGATATAAATATGAATCTAGCTAGTGTATCATCAAACACGTATACCAGGATAGTATTACCGTAAGTCCTGCTGCACATGATCCTAGCCAAGTCACATCTGCCCATGTTCCGTCCAGTTGACATACCCTCGATCCAAGCGGTATATCGACTGAAATGAAATGTCGATTTTGATCACACCATATCTCGAGGAAATGATTAGTTTACCGTTTTGCGTACTGTCGCTGCATTCTGTTTTGGACGTGACTGAATATCCAGCCAGCGATGAAGGAAATGTAACGCTTCTTACGTCATTCATAGCGCTGGCACACAGGTTAATTAGGGAATCTAGCTGGCTGCATGGAACATCAACTGGTGGGCATATGACTGCAAGAAAGCGATGATTGGCTCCGTTTATTTAATTCAGCACTATTCCCTTGAATAGGCTGTAAACCAGCATTATAACGTGGGGAAGGAACATTTAAAAACCACCCTAAATTTACTCTATATGAAAATTATACTTTGACTTCTGCTGGATCTTGAACGGAAATCGAGAATTTGTTGAAAATACTTTTATAAAGGTAAAAAGATCGTCTGTAATAGCCTAAATATATCTCGACTATATAACAGCAATTCGATTAACATTGTTTGCCGATTATCTTGTGTGTGACAATATTTCAAAACACTCACATTGATCTGTTCAACTTTTCTTAGAATTAAAGTATGTTCGGAATACTTCCTGGCCTAGCGATGTCCTAATTAATATGTATACAAATGATACTTACTTGGAATGCACCCGGCTATAGACGCAGTATAGCCAGCAATACATTTGCAGTAGTAGGAACCAATCGTATTTACGCATATTTCCGCATCCGAGCAAGTGAATGTGTTTTCATTGCATTCATCGATATCTGTATGAAGAAAAGGTTTGCTATGGCCCATCAATTCTATCGCTATATAAAAATTTTTAGCGATGCAGAGGTATATAATATTACATTTTTTTTTATATAATATAGTGGATTCTATCCCACACCAAGCACTTGATTTTGGTAAAACAGTATCTGCCGCGCTTAGAGCGATTGAAATGTTGTATGTCTGAACAGCATATTTCACTAATACAGAAAAAGTAGAGCACAGATAATCTCCAACGTCTTACTAAGTATGCCTCAGGGATGCAGGCCTATGCAATCGGCGTTCCGAATCTTTCGCACGTTTGAAGAAGACTTAGCCTATATGACACCGAGGGTACATGGTTGAACATCGGCTAACTTCGATTCAACGCGAACCAAGTGTCAAGCTGGTTTCGCAATCTTATTATAAAGGTCTAGTTACAGCCAGAAATCTGTTCTTTTCAACGCGTCTGCACTAATATAGAAACACAATTTTGCTGATTGCATTGAAACATTGAAAATGACTATATTTACAGTATTCTCAAGACACATTGCTACACTAACCTATTAATCAATATAAAAAAATGTATTCGTACCTATGCATCCCGCTGTGGGATCACCCGAAAATCCAGAGAAACAGGAGCAATCATTTGTTGAATTATCGGAACAACCGGCATTTTCACCACAATCTCGAGGATCACAAAAATTCTCTGAATTCAATCTGGAATTACAAATTAGAACGGATTATCATGCATCATTCATAGCAAACTTGAGCATCCTTTTCCATCTTCAGAAGGCACGAAACCATCCATGCAGATGCATTGATAGGATCCTGGGGAATTTTGACAAATCTGTCCAGTCGCATCGCATGTTGAATTGTCCGAACATTCATTTATATCTGTCGGTGTGACAAATAACGATATCATTGTTATAATCTATTTTCGTGGGCGCGCAAGAAAAGTGAGTTGATATGTATCTTATGGCTTTTGAATTATAAGATCTTAAAAAATCCCAATACATCGACTATTCCCGATTTATAGGCTACATGATTAGAAATTGTACTATACGATTTCTTTTCAATACGAACCTAACCATGAATGTAATACAATGATCGTGATCATCGCCTTTATTATGTTTATCACCTCATCATACACAATGCAAAGTGCGATACACAATACACAATGTAATGTAGTTAACAGATAGGAGGATATCGAAACCACTTAATAAGGTCTCACAATCCAATATCCACCTCCGACTAATGCCCGGTGTACCGGTGTTCGATCTTGAGATTTGGCTGTATTTTATTCGACAGTCACTCTATGGACTTTTTTAAATGAAGTAGGTTCAGCAAAATAGTTGAGGAAGAGCCCAATTAAACCATCAAACGTCAAAACGTGGTACATCAGAGACTCGAACCGGGGTATCTCGTACAGGTGTCGATTGATTAACAACGTCAATTTCACGTAATAACTAGTATGGGGATTGGGGAATCTACATCTACATGACTGTATAGTATATCTGAAACTATATTGAGTAGCATAAAGCGTTCAATGGTAATTAGGATATCGACCTCTATTTTGAATTTTAGCCATCCATTTTAGATACATTTTGAACGTAGCCTATGACAGTCATATGGAACCCTCATAGGAACTAAGGTACAGGATCAAACCCTTATCATGGTTGTTTGAAACGTACGGAGTAAAATTACTGGTGAATGCCTGCATGCTGCGGTATCAGTGATTGTCGTTCCGAGCACGAGGGACTTGCCGAGTCTCAGTGCGCGAAAACCCTCGGCTGTGTGCATAAGGTATTAACAAAACACGCAAAACAAAGAGTCGAAGATTGACGCGTGTGTGCGAGCGAGACTGAAAGATCTCGGACAATAGAATTCGTAAAGACAACCTATAGTGTCACTTTTATGTCGGGCAAAGTAATAATAATACTGGAAGCCGAACTGGGTTGTTTGATTGATAAACTGCAAATAATCGTTTCGGAATCCTTGTATTGTATTGTGTCTTGTATATAGAATATTACAACATATGCGATGTTGGGATAAAAATAATATACAGCGAGTTTCATTAGCCTAAACATTCCATGATTCTTTCAGATGTAAAGATATAGAATAATATGATTGATACTGATGGTGACATCGATTCCTTGGTAGCCGAAAAGCTTTGTCAGGTACCTTGGGCACCTCATAGTTCAAGATAAAATGAAACTGATGATCATGATACTTTTGCTGCATTCTTATTTCGGAGGAAAGGCCTGTCGCCCATGTTAGAGAACACAACGTTGTACTAACGTAAAGTTCCAATATAGTGATTGCTAAACTGCTGTTTGGATTACTTTTTCTCTATATTGCATTCTTGCGGTCCGTGGCCTCTATGATACTTGGAAAGTGGCCTTAGTTTGCGATGCCTGTTGACCAACTCCACTTTTAATACTTTTTCCAGCGTTACTGAGCTACTCAGCAAACCGTACAAATCGTAATGAATAGTCCTTACCGATGCAGTTGATTTCATCGCCGTCGGTAGCATCGTAGCCCAATTCACACCGACAATGCAGATCCAAACATTGGGAGTTATTTCCGCAGGAAGGACAGACTGTTCAAATGAGAAGAACGTGACTAGACAGACATATTCATTGAAGTATGACGAAAGAAATGGAAAATGATAAAGAAAAGAGTGGATGAATGATATCTAGCATTTGAAATTGGTTGGAATTATTGGATAGATATCGTATTCGAACTATCAAATTATCCTTCTTAGTCATTTGTTTTAAATTTACAGTGTCCATCAGCTACTAGGTATGCATAAAAAGTAGTCTGTTATTATGGCGATAACTAAACACTACAACGCTGAATATAAATTGGAAATTTTAAGCATCAAGAGATATGCTAAGCCCTGATATCCTGCCCGTTACTCTAATAGAACGCAGATTCTCGATGACCCGAATGTATATCGTTTCTCACTTGTGGCAGGAAACTCGCTCGGTTCCAATGAACAAGACCCTACTGACAGATCCACAAGTACTGCGATATGTTGTTGAATATGTTAGATCGACTCGAGGAATATTGTAAAACCTTTTTATGTGCACATGTGTACCTATCTCAGTTATATATCATGAACTTTCTGTAGCGTTTAACTTGTTTCTGTCCGTGGCGCAAAAAGCCTTCAGTTTTGATAAGCGCCACTCATGCCAATGTTTTTACCTAGAATAATGAACTAGACTGTAAATGGATCAGCTGTCGCAAATTTATTCTCTGCACAACTCCACAAAGCCTTGAAAGATTTTGCAATCAAAAGGTAGTCAGCCACATCTAATATAAACATTACGCATCTATGAAGTATTCTCCTCGTCGTAATTTTTGTATCCAGGAGTCATATTTTTTGTTTTATAAACTTAGCTAAAATTCCCGTCTCAACCACGAAGGTAAAAATCGCCTTTACTTAGGCTTCAAATACCAATCAATTTTTTATACCTTCAGTGCAGATGCTATCTATGCACGAGCAGGTTTGATTAGCGCTGCATGTAGAATCACAGACTGCCTCGCATGCTGGTGCTGAAAAAGGATAAAGTGAATGCGTCATAGACATATGCGTGTGCTTTACGCTGACACAGCATTAAACCGCGCACATTATTACCTCGACAAACGTTATAAAATAAGATTTGTAACATGTAGATTTCACAAATAAATGTATGCCGTATGAAATCAAATACAGACAAAGGGAACACTTCGGTGGCGTCCAATTAATAAATAAAATTCTCATGGCGTGCCTTTGATCAAGATTTATCGTAGCATTCAGCTAAATAAGACAGGATCCAAGATCAAAATATTAGATTTGATTGTGTTGTATCGATTCGTACCATGGCACTGCCATATACTTAACTTACCTAAGCAAATCGTTCCATTTTGTACGTATCCGTCAAAGCAGGTACAGTTATACGATCCGACGGTGTTGATGCAGTTAGCATTCCGATCGCACGAATGGGTTTCAGTAGAACATTCGTCTATATCTGAAGCATGTATAGATACTTATTAATGCCAATCGTATATCATATGGCCTATGTATTATCGACTAATGCAAAAACTTTGGCGTTACAGATTCTATACAGTCTGATAAGTTACCAATCAGACAACAGTATTAAAGGGGCACTGCGCTCAAAAAATGATGTGGTCTCAAATTGAAGGGCAAAACGAAAAAAAATTTTTGGCCGCAGCCGTTTTATTCAGAACGCCACCGTAATGGAGCAGCAATTTATTGAAATTTCCAGAAACGCACCCGGCTGCAGCTGTCGCGGCTCCGGGTAATTTCTCAACCCGTTACATGGCACGATAACTTCATTGTCGCACTTGCTCGACGCGATTAGGCAGTCGCGCAGAGGACGAACTTTGGATAGTTGTCAGTCGATGTTATGAAGGAATCATGTCTTGCACACCAAGGCGCCGCTCAACGTACGGGAGGATTTGTGTCTGGAGATTGTCATGACTCTATAGTCCTGGATATAAACGGCAATTTCCTGCATTCTTCACCTTTTCTCGCATGCTTTTATATAAATGCCTATACTCTCCGAAATATATATGCTGCTATTCGTTTTCAGCATTTTTTTCATTGCTGCAATGTA
>ATSW01121714.1:0-14875 GCA_000444245.1 Botryllus schlosseri
TTGGCTGACGAAGTGCTCTTTGGCCCAATTTTGTGGATGGCCATTGGCCAGGTATAGATGTTACCAGGTGTTTTTGTGTGGCGAATTGTATCTTTAGTAGCCAGGGTAACCTCCAACTGGTATGGTAGTGGGAATGAGCATTGAGCAAGGTAGCGCGACAAGGTCCTTGGTTCGACTCCGAAAGACTTCTCATCTCGATATTGTCGAAGAGAAGCATATTATTCGAGCCCGTGTGATCGGTTAAATCCACGGCCTATGGTGCGAAAGACTGTATAAGACTTTCGGTGATAGCACGTTCATCAGGGCAAAGCTATTTTACTTCGGCTCAGCAGACTCACTATCGTAAAATCACATGGATGCCATCATGAACATAATTAATTAAAATCAAAACCCTCAAAACGCCACTCTCCAGCACTATATACTTGCGAAAAACGGCAGCATACTCTACAGCAGGGGTTCTCAACCCGCGGGCCGCATGCGGCCCGCAGACGTTTATTTTGTGGCCTGCGGCATCTTTCATTATGAACGCAATTATTACTAACACATCATTGTTACATATTAATTTACCTACTTAGCTCTCTTATCGCACCGTCTCTGTTTCGCTTGATTACTCATTCTTTGGTGTGTTCTGGTTTCTTGATATATGCTCGAGTTTAGATTGCTATTGTTTTGAATAGGTATTCGGGTGGACTGGTTCAAGAGAATCCCACTATACGTAGTACACTTTTAACGAGNGGTTCACTAACCNCGAATCANTTGAACAGAAACAAGAAGAAGGAACAGGAAATTAAACGGCGCAAACTAGNTTCGTAACTCTGNGTGGAACAATGAATTTGCTTCCTCANATATAAATGGAAAANNGATGTGTCATATTTGTAGAANAATAGTTATCACAAGTCGTTACGAATCGTAGAAGTTTAAAATGATACCACGACAGTTTCTGCTGGAGTTAAACNTATCGCCTAATTTNANAAAAACGTTGCTAGATAGCTGTCAAGCCCAGCAACTTATATTTCGAGGCATTGTTAAAATTGCCGACCACGTTACAGAATTCGTTCAAAATTGCTTGGAATATCGATAAACCGAAGAAATCTGCTAGAGAAACTGTGATTTCAATAAAACCTTAACACTGTGCGAATATTTGCTGTTTCCGGAACTCGGCAGCAAGGACAATACCACATGAAAAATTTCGAAGCTACAGTTTTCTGATTCGATGTAGACCAGAAGAGTAGGCTAACAGCAAAGTCAGCCGATCTTTTGTCGCATGTTCTGAAACACCATGTCGCGTAGCCTAGGCTACTTTAGCCTATGACGAATCCAACGACTCCACATCCACATACGTTGCATAGCTAGTTATCTATGGGTGCATTTTATCAGAGTGGGCATATTTGTAGAAGAAATGCTGGCTGGGCACACGTGAGAGCGGACCAGCGAAAAACATCGACTTGACAAAGCTGGTGGAAAGGTTTGAGTTGAGGCATGGCCTACTGTTTTTAGTAGGCCATGGTTGAGGATGCATATATACCGAATTGGCAACGAATGCATTGCATGCTCCATGAAGGGATCTACTTGCGCCGCTGGAAGATACATATTCTAACACAAAGCAGCAACTGCAAACTTACGAACACTGTCCTTTAATGCTTTAGAATGCATATGACCTAAATGCCGTATACGACTGGTAAAGCTATGCAGTAGCCTAAATTTAATATTAGCCTACAAATACATGTTAATAATGTTCTGCGGCCCGCAGCGTCTTTGGTCGTTAAAATGCGGTCCGTCGTACATGGGAAGTTGAGAACCCCTGCTCTACAGTCTACCTACATTTTAGGTTGATTTCAATTATTCAGTCCACCGGTCCGCCAAATATTTTTTGAAATTTTACCGGTCCGCGAAGTGAAAGAGGTTGAGAACCACTGGACTAGTTTATATGGAAACCTTTCAACTACATTCGCATGACCTATCTTTCATTTGGTTTTAGTCCTTTGGCGGCGCTCAGCAGGGTTGCCATATTGGACCTTTTTAGAGGCAGTTGGCCCCCAAAAATTCCTTTGGCCCCTTGGCCCTTTGTTTTCAATATTTGGCCCTATTTGAAAGCAGTTAGCATGCAGTATCAAACTAGCTATCTTTTGATGAAAAATCCAAAAAGAAATTAAGATGTAAGTTGGATAAGTTCGAATTTTTAATAGAAATTCAGAAAACTTGATTATTAAAGTTTTCATAACTCTCATAATGAAAGACAAAATTTATTTTATGATTTCAAATTCAGGCTTGAAATAATATAGCAGTTACACTACTATCACCAGTTATAGTGGGTTTGGTGTCCAACAGTATCAACAATATAAATCTGGAATTCCCGGCGATTGACAAAAGGTCTATATGGCAGGGGTCTCCAACCCGTAGCCCGCGACCCGCTGGTTTCAGATTTCGGAAAACGCTAAGTAATGCGTTTCGAAATGGCGAAATTGCTTTGACTTTCGGAATACTGTTGCTGTTGTTGTTCAAAATAAGCTTTTCGGTTGTACCCAAGACCACTATTCCTCGAAAGCTGATACGGCTTCGCCAATGATAGACTATTAACATTCCATGGATGGAGAAATAGCGGACATGAATGAGCATTGAGCATATTGCCTTGGCGTGCATTTGGCCAGACACTGCCCATACTGAAACGCTTAGAAAACGACTTGGGCCTTCCCCACAAGCTCAAGCTCTACGGGGAGATAGTTTTCCTGATACCATGTCTAGCTAACCCCAAAATCGATTCTTCAGTCGGTAAAAAGTGTTTTCAGGTATAGTGCGCCGCAGCTAATAGTTCAAAATCCAATGGAAGTGATGATCATGATAGTTTTTGCTGTGTTTGTATTTCTTATCATAAAATATCATTTCATTTTATGGTAATTATGCCCGTTGCCCATGTCAGAAAGCACGGCGTTGTACTGACGTAAAGTTTTAGATACGTCGTGTTAAACTGTGTGGTCTATTTTTATCTCGATATTGAATTCATGCGCGGCCTATGCAATATTATAAAAGTGGCCCGCGACCCGTTTCGAGTTGGCGGCCCCATGCCTATGGGTAATATTGCAACGTTATTGACGTTGGTAATATTATTACGTATTATTAACAGCGTTATTAACGTTATTAAACAATTTGGCCCTTTTCGGCCACCTTTTCGACACTGTTTAGCCCTTTCTCAAATCTGTCTGGTGCTCAGACTAATCATACCAACATCGTTGTCATCATTCTTTGGCAATACGCAAGTTAATATGGTTCTGGTTTAAATCAGGCTACGCTATCTACCCCTCTATGTCATTCCACTGTAACGTCACAAGGACCATGTTTTAAACACGTTTGTTTTAAATGCAACCCTAGTCAATATGTAGAAGTATCTTTTGTTGCGCCAAAGTAGATTTCACTAAAACATAACATAACATAGTTGGGTTGTATTTTTCATCTGAACAAGTCAGAAGTCACACACAATGTACAATGCGATAAGACACAATGCGATGTCATGAACAGATAGGAGGATGTCGAACGACACGCATCAGTAGCGATCCTTTACTCTAACATCAGGGATATCTAAATCTTTAGATATCCCTGTCTAACATCCACTTCGGCCTAGAGTGCCCGACGTCACAATTTTTTCGATGTTGATCTTTTTTTGAAGCCGCGGCCCTTTCTACTAGTTCTTTCCGTTCCTTGTGAGTGCTTTCTTTCGTCGGGTCTTTTACTGGCTTTTTTGTCGCCGAACGGCAACGGCAGGGGAAGAGGAGTCCAGATAAATCTCCGACGGGAATCGAACCCGGTCCGTCTGATTGGTGGGCGCTTATGGTGACCACTAAACTATCTCCCCCGCCAGAACGATTTGAGCATAATATTTGAGCCAATTTAATCACTGTGTCAATGAAATTTGGAAAGAAAGCTATTTACACAATCTCTAATGCACGTGCCTGAGCATGAGCATCCTTATCATTTATTGTAAGAGTGTGGATTTCACACCTCCGCATTTCATATAATCATTGATTCATAGCGTCAAAAGAAGTTTCTTGTACCTTGCCTGTCATAGATAACGTCCTAACTATCGACGTGATTGCGTTTTCGCTCTTTACGCTAAGGTATGAGTCAAATATGATCGAAAGCGGAGAGAATAGTCTAGACTTGTTTTTGCAATTTAGACTAACGTTGCTTGTCAAAGAAAAAGTCTTACGCAGCAAAACAACTTCAACGATATCTACAGGGAATGCACGGTTCATTTGCGTTTCAGTTGCCGAAACGAGTGCAGCGTTTACAAGCAGGAACATTCCAATATGAGGTAATGAATGGATTCCTCATAGTCGAGCTCACTTTTCGGTGATGGCTAGCAGTTGTGAAAGGCTTTGATTTCATATTGTGTCTATCTATTCTGTGGCTAACTGCGTGAACAGGCAAACGCCCTGAACTCAATATGATCGATAATTGAATAGGTTAGTAGTTCATAAGCAACATGTGAGTGTGACTTGGATCGGAAATAGCATGAATGAGAAAATAATGTCTTACACATTTCAGTTTATTGCATTTCGTAAAGAAGAATGGGCATTTGGGCAAGAATCTGCCTTAGCATTGGTAATAGTCGTTATAAGGACTAAGTGAAAAACTCGAATATTTTGTAAAATGGGGATATGAGATGGTGCTGAATGCTGAAGTCAATTAATTTTGTTGTGATCTAGCGGCCTGCAACTTCAAGCAGTATTCGGTTTTGATTTTATATAGTGTAGATTAAATTCCATTGCGTTGTCATCATGATCATTGCTTTTTTTCAAAATTTGTAAGCGTAGGCCTAAGTAATCAGAGGATTTAGAGCACTAGCGGCTATAGTTATTGAGTACGATTCAATTAGAGGCAGATACACGTTGAATGTCAGTAACACAGACATCTCACTGCCTATTACTATTCTGTATATATCGATGGACTGTAAATAAAGACCTTCTCTCTCTATGTCTAAAATGTTCGCTGTCACTGTCAAATACGTTAATTTTCCCTCTATCCATGCCAATCATACTGATATTCCAGGTTCTCACCATGGATTGTATTGGTGTACCTCATATGTACCGCCCAAGGGATCACCCACCTTCGGGGCTCTCATGGGTACTTTGAGTCGCCAAACTTCCCCGAGCCTTACCATAACGACCTAACAAAGGAATGGAGTATCCAAGTCAGACAAGGACATAAGATCAAGTATAAATTCACTGCTTTCGATGTCGAAGACTCCTACGATGAAATACCTTGCGCATACGATTATCTTCTGGTGAGATTTCAATACTTGCTCGGTTACTTACAACAGAAGTATGCGCGTATCCCTCGTATATCAAAACTTTTCTCCGCAAGCAAAAGGATCGCTCAGTGCATCATTAGTTCACAAAGATAGCTTCTCTGAGCTCTACCTACCACTTTTGCTCTCAGAGCAAAATGTCATGCTGTACAATGAATGTTTGGCCTTCTATACGCATGCATATTGTAACTAGGGTTGCATTTAAAACAAAAATCAATGCAAAATAAACATGTTTGAAACATGGCCCTTTCTTATCCGAAATCCGAATCCGAAATTGTGACGTCACAGTGGATTGACATTGACAATTCAAAATATAGGGTTAAAAATGGCTCCTTCGGCGAAAAAGGCATTCATAATACACTGTATATCGTCGCAGTGGTATTACAGTGACTTATGTCCATTTTACAAATTTTGAGAAAATCAACTTTATGTTAAGTTTTCATTCTCGTTCGGACATAGCTTGGCCGTGATTAACTTTGAAACGATGAGACAGACATAAACGGGGCCAGGATATAGCCAAAAAATATAAAAAGTAAACAAATACTTGATTTTCTATCAATTTTAAAATATGGATCTCGAAATTTGTAAAAATGGACATAAGCTATTTTAATACCACCGCGACGATATAATAACTGAAGGTAATGCAGAAGAAACCAAGTATTCCAGCAAGGTCATATCTCGCAACGAATCGTAATGGATGGAGGATTTAGCGCAGCACATTAATCTTTGGAGTCGGATTAAAATGAACGGCCTTGAAATCATTGTAAGAGTCAGATGAAGAGTCACAATGTCACATGAATTGATTGTATCATAGGATTGAATGTTCTGACATCGCAACTTCAGTAGGTACAAGACATATTATGTATAAATTGTACCGTTTGCACATTAAAAAAATTCTTTCTCCTCTTCTCTGTAGTATCCCATTCACCAAAGAATTGTTTGAAGCTGGCCCAGAATGGTTACATTTTTCCCCATTATAGTGGTGCTAAAACCCCAAACACACAGTGGATGCAGGAATCAGATCATTGGATTTCGCGACTTGAGTGGAACAGCGGATGGCCATAATGTACACAAGAGTTATACGATACACCAGGACCTTAACTGCCGCACCCCAAACCCCCAATCGGGGGGAGGGGGCTCGAAGGAGCCAGAAACTTTTCGTTTGTTGAAGAAGATTTATTCAACTTGAAAATTCTGACGCGCTTCACGAGATTTCATGTTCCTAGAAGTCTACATTTAAATATGATTAGTAAGAGAAAAATGCGCATATTTTAGAGAAATAGGCATATCAGCGCCGGCGATAATCACGCATTAAACAGGTCTATGACTCTAGGATAAAAGCTGGGCCACGGAACGTATTCAAAACGGCCAATGGGCCACGGCCAAAAAGGGTTGAGAAGCCCTGACTTAGACATTACGATCACCGGGCAGGGTTTCCACCCCTTACCAAGAGCAGATAAATCTCACTCACCGGGACTTACACCAGCGTCTCCGGGCTCAGTCGCGTTGTGGCACTGCGAGTCGAAGCGTTAATCTCCGCGTCGAGAGTCGGGAATATCAACTATAGATTCTCGTTACGCCTCCGCGTGGGTGAAGACGAGCAACGCCCCGATCAAAAGCTGCGTTCGTATGTTATTTAGTGTCGACTATGTTCAACTGTTGTTCATGTGAAACCATTCTCCGCTTCGACTTTCAAATCTCTCCTTTGAATATTTGTTACTGCGACCGCGGGCGACTCATTTGTCATCTTCGACTTTATTGGGGGCAAATCGTCCGTAGGCTCATACTACATGTTTTTTTTTCGAAAGTATTTACACAATTATGGCATAATTATACAATACTTGAAAAAAAAAACAATTTCGTGTTTTAGAGGCATTTTTTAAAACACTGTTGAAAACATGTTTTAAACAAAGTGTTTTAAAATGCCATTTGTTTCAAATGCAGCCCTAATTGTAACCTTATTAAATCTGGTACTCTCCGACTAATGAATCAATACTGCTTCTGTAGGCTATTGAACCTATAATGTGTAGGCCGGTGACCAATGTGCTGAGGTAATTGGAGGTTTGACCAGCTATCGCAACATCCTTACGCATTGTAGCGATATAAATTATATTATGCGATATACTCTGTTGCAACAATATCCTTGGTTTTAGTAATTCTTCCAATCGCACTTCTATATCACTGCTAGCAGTGAATTCGAACACTTGTTCAACACTTTTGTATGTCATATACGCCTATCTCGCTTCTGCTATGATTCGCAAAGAATCCCGAATATAGGCTACTTAACGTCGCGTCTTCATTGAGTACGAAACCTATATCTCTGAACTATCACACAGCGACATTGGGCATGGAATCGATGCGTCAGGGCTTCTTAAATAGATAATTCCATCCACAAAAATAATTCGGATGTAAACACCACAGAAAACACCACCCATCAAAAATAGAATAGTATCTGAGATATCGGGCAACTGTGAAAGTGTGGAAAATGTATCATATGACGTGGCAAATTGTAAGTATGGTATGGAACGAGTGAGGCAGGTATGGAAAATGGGAATTTCGCTTTCCATACCATAATATACGATGCCCTGGTACCTGCCATACACAGGACAGATACTCAAGCTGGGTAAAGCTATATTTACTACTAATTCAACGATATGCTCTAGAAGTTGATTCATCGTGATGTATGATAGAATAAATTTTGTGAACGGCATAGTAGGTAGTGTAACTGCTCCTAACTTAAGGAGAGTTATTAAAACCACTTTTTAATTGAACTCAAATCCCACGTCCGATCTCGACAAATGATGATCCGTTGAAGGTATAAATTAGCCTATGTGTATTGAAATATACGACGTAACAAAGGAATGTCCAAGTACAGCAAATGAAATTGGGTCGTGAAATTAGGTTTAAAAATAGTGGTCGCCTGCGATTAAAGATAGATAGAGAGACAAGCCTGCACGATAGAAACACAAGTCAACACCAAGCAACCACACATAACGCAATTCAACAAACAACGCACGAACTGTAAACCAGCTAAACCAAAGAGGCGGCGACCAATCTTCATTTATACGAAAGCAATCATTGCAACGCATAATCAATTCGTAATAAGAACTATATACACTGCAACTTACTGCAGTAACAGATAGGTTGACACTAAATAGACGTGATGGACATGTTGACGAATATTTTTACCCAATCGTAGTTTTCGTACTAATAGAGTAGGATGATCAAGAAGCTGATAGTATTGTGTATGATAGGATAGATTTTATGAAGGGTATATTACGGACGGGTTAGCGTTAGTTTTATCACGTTTGATGTAAATGCTGACAAATATTCAATCCAACCATATTTCTAACAGATTACTGAAGGCGGAGAACAGCTTGAACGCTTCTGTGGAAATCCTTCACTGCAGTATTATTCCAGCACTCCACGCATCAATAGGTGGTACTACTCACAGAACAACTCCATCACTGTTCGATTCGTAACAGACTACTCAAACGAAGACATCACACCTACTGGGTTTTCCGCTCATTTTGTTGAAATTGGTATGAATATCAATTATACGAATATTGATGTCTTTGCGTAGATATAATATTGGAATTATTCACCTTAGTTTGAATGAACGATGTATTATACAAATCGTCTCAGCATTACTGATTCCCAGTTTAGTGCTTGTGTAGGTGATATCGCACTGGATTCTGCTGATACTCTGTAAATCCTTATTTCAATCAATGTCACAAACTCACATTCATAATATATTATCCTCTGCTCGGTTCCTGCCAGTTATAGAGCACTTCAACTGCAGCAAAAATACAACTCTAGATCCTGCTTATCATTGCTAGGCACCAGAGGGGCCTGGTTGTGCAATGTGCATCGAACATTTCGCTACTCAGAAGATTCGGTGTCTCAAGCGTAAATGATATGAGGAAACTATGAATTATTAGGTTTATGTATCAGTTCCATTGCGGTCACTACCCCGAAAAATCCAATGAAATCTTCACTTCGGAATCAAAAGCGCATAAGCACAACATGCGCGCTCCGGGTCATTCAACTGCCGTATATTCGGTAAGAACTAAGAACTATAAACAACACATCGATCTATTAACTGTGGAATGGTATTTCGACGACAATCCGAAATTCATCGAGCATGTCCAATGTCCATTTGTCCAATTGTCAATATACAAGCATATTCCAACGAAGAAATACTAGTCAGCACTCGAGATTATCAGACTAGGATCAACATTGCGTTGCGAAAGATGTCACCTCATTTTATCGCTTGTCCTTTTTATGTTATTTTCGATTTCTTTTCATCACCCTTGAATCACCTAAGCCTAGATGGGTGTCTGATTTCGAAAATAACTCCTAGGTCGTTTCGACACCTTCCTATCTTTTCATTGTATCGCAATCTTTGGTGTTTTTGAAAGGATAAAATTCTGTACAATGAATTCAAATGAACTAAACTAGTGATCTTTCATTGAGGAAAATATTAGAAACAATAAAACAATTTCTTCAACTGTTTCAGACATTGATGAGTGCGATATACTGGATTATAAGCGGCGGACCATAATCGAGGATTGGGACGAGCTCATAACATGCAACCACTTCTGCGTCAACGTTCCTGGGTCGTACTACTGCGACTGCAGGGCGGGCTTCGAGTTGGCTCCGAATAATCACACTTGCGTTGGTAAGCGGGTCAATTTCATTTACAAAAATAGAATATAGATTCTGTAACACGCCAGGATTAATTATGCTAGTATGTTGATATCAATAGTTCAGCTTTCTGTATATCATAGATTGAATACCTAGAAAAGAAAACTCGGGGAAGTACAGAAGTGATATGAATTCACATGGATTTGATGCTTAAAACAGGTCACCTGCGACCTGCCTATTAACCATTTCTCAAAGTTTTTAAATGCGCATGTACTGAATTATGCCAACGTAACGCCACTCCGAGATCAGGTCTACTATGAGTTTCAGTTGTCAATGCGTCACAATTGAAGCGTTAATTCTGAATATCCCTGACTGACGTAATAATGTAGTAGTTGAATGCGTGCTGCTGCATATTATTCAGATTTATTTGCTACTTGTATTTCGGTTGCGATATAGAAACGCAACGTTGTGTGTTATCACTCTCTTATTTATATAAATCGGACTTTGCCCGACTCTGTGTATATATGTGATGCCGTCCGCTAGCTCGAAGATTGAGTCAGACTTGAACAACTCGATAATTCTAGTTCAACTAGTACCATAGATAATTCTGGTTGTATGACTAGACTAATTACAGCAAAAACGCCGGTAACCTAGTCCTAGTCTAATTTGCGAAGTGTTTCTATGATATTTTAATTCTAATCTAATATCTGGTTTTCCTGAAAATGCTACAGGAGAGCTGTATACTGCGAAACGAGCCAAGCATGGTGTAAAGACATTTGGTATTGTCATGCCTATTAGAACGGATGCTGATTTGAATTGCACTTGATTTCTGTTGTCTTTCTTTGTAAGTTTTTGCGAATTCAGTACAGTATTTCTAAATCAATCTAGTTGGGAAAAAATAGTGTAGCTATAATTATAATCATAATTCTCAACTCATTTGAAAAAGCTGAAAATTTTCTAGTTGTCCAAGTCTGTGAAAATTATTTTTCTTCCTAATTTGCCATTCATTCGTTACAACGAAGTTCATGCTGTATTCATCAATATTTCAGCCAAATTCTGTGAAAATCAGCATCTCACAGGCTTGGAGGGAGAGATCAAAAGTCCCGATTATCCTCTTCCGTACGGCAAACTTTCCAACTGCCAGTGGGATATAAACGTGAGTTTCAATGCAAATAATGACGCGCCTATGAACCCCGCTCTTCATCGGCATTCTGTTATGTACCTATTTTTACATTTATTGTGTATTGTAAAAGTATACCAGGTTATACAGGTAGGCCTATTATCGGGGGTGCAAGGTGCAATCAACAGCATTGTAAGTTATACGTATTTTGTGGAATATTTATTGACACATTAATGTACGTTGAAAACAATGGCTCTTGTGTAATTTTCTTCACGTGCCTCAATATGTATCTCTCTTACAATTTTCTATCAATGTTAGCACTTCGGTTACGTGTAATTATAGTTAGGCCTAGTGCATAAAAATCCAATAATATCCCAACCGAGTATATGTATATTTCTGTGCAGGTACCGAAAGGATTTTCAATCAGCGTTATATTTTCTGAGCCTTTTGACATTGAAGAACACATAGACGACGGTTGTGTGTATGATATGCTCAATGTGAGTATTTTTAATGCACAGCACTGACGCCAATCAGAAAATTTTCCCAATGCCACTATTTACGATACACAGATGATGTGATTTCCCGTTTTCTCAGTAATGTAAATGTACGATGCAATTATGGTTATGGTTTTGGAGTCATATGTAAATCTATGTCGAATTTTTATCATCAGTTGGAACCCTTGAAACATTCTTTTGATAACTCTCTGATACCCACAACATTTCCCTTGTCCGTTCGTAATCCGTGATGTAACCATATAAATTTATCAATACTAACCACCACAGTAACGTTGACATCGATAAATTCATCAATAATATAAAACATATCTACCGTATGCATTTATTCATAAAGAACATAGGTGTGAAATATGAATCATGCGTAGTATGCGGATAGCCTATATAAAATAACTAATATCTAGAGCAGTGCTTTTCAACCTGTGTGACGGTTAGCACTTGTGCCAATGAAAAAAATTTCAGGGCGAATGACAAGCGTGGTGCGAATGAAAATTGTCCATAATTAGATATTGTAGAAGCGTATTTAAAGGTAACATGGTCGTGATGCTGTCAGCATTGCGTGTTCAGGAGTTAAACCAAAAGTACAATCAGCAAATATATGATCAGCTCACAGACAAATCTACACCCAGTTCTAGAGAGTGGGGACAACCGACTTTCATCCCTAATTTTGACAATGAGGACGACCAGTTTATAAATTCTCGTCAATATTTCGGGCGCGTGTACGTTATCAACAAATCAATGTTTGGTTTGCTTTGAATATACAAATACATATATATTATTTCCATGTTGTCGGTCACTATATAATCAAATAACAATATTGAATTTTGGCTTAGTATCCCAATGTTATATAGTGCGGCCAGCGAATGGATTCAAATGTTGAATGCGGCCCGCGAGCTAAAAAGTTTACCCACCCCTGTTGTAGGTAACATCAGCTGATGCCAGTGTAGACATTTGGCATATTTGAATGCAAAGTATTGGAATTTTGGCACATATTCATGTTGGTTGGCACCAGAATTTTGCGTTTATCACGTTGGCACTTTCGACTTTCTTCAACCATAACAATTAGCACATTAGATCTGTAACAAGTGTTGTTTACTCGTGTGCCTAACCCAGTATAATATAGGGTTACCATACGTCCTCCTTTAGGATTATTTGTTCTCCTTTTTCGGGTTTTTGAATATGTCCTCCGAGGATGCCTAAATGTCCTTCTTTTTGAGACTTTGTCCTCTTTTTTGAGAATTTTGGTTAAACACAGGGCAAAACTCAACTCCGAGATATCATAAAAGAGCACTGAACTAACGCTCAGGTAGGTATTTCGGGAGTTGAGCGAAAGTTGACCTTTTTTTAGTCCACGAAGTGGAAAAAATTTACCATTATTTCAGGATTTTCCACCGGTAATCTAAGTTTGAAAAAGTGTCCTCCTTTCCCGCCCGATTCAAAAATATGGCAACCCTAAAGTATAAGAGCCTGTTAAAAATAAAATTAGAGTAAGCAAATTGGTGTCTTATTTCCGATGAATCTTTATCTTGAATAACATCGAACTATTAAGTCACTGGTCAGTTTATCTACTGACCATTGCAATAGCCTATTTGTACTGCGAACTTCACCATTTAGGCTGACTAGACAGGTAGACACGCTTTCCTGTTCTTGGACTGATGATCTCAGGCCGAGTCTAGATCGTCAAGGCATAGGCCTATATGTATTTAATTGGTGATGCCAATAAGCTTGCTGATCCATAGGGAAAATTTGCCTAGTTCGTATTCGTACCGCCTTTGCTTGTACTACAAACTTTGTATTATTGCGAACTCTACTTATTTAACTTGAGCACCCTCTGCAGAGCAAAATCAAATCCACCAAGACGTATGTCTGTTGATATTCCGTCTGCAGCCTAATTAGCTTAGACTGCTGAAACTTATTCCTCTTTATCCATAAGGGTATTTGGGGTATTAAAGTTAATTTGGCATTGTTTCAGTCAGTTTGCCAATATTGTACGATTGCCCTAAGAGCCATCCCGCAGTTGGCAACCCTGCCCAATATAACTGTGTGTTAATCATGAATCCTATGTAAGTGAAAATCATTCAAGGTATCGAATGTAAACATGTTTATATCATGTTTATACATGTTTACATTCGATAGTGTAAGTCTTGGCTTTGAAAACCACAAGGATACCGCACGTTGTTCTTGAAAGATATGTTGATTTGTGTATTGCATAGATTAAAAGTGAATGAAGCCTAGGCCTATCCATAAATAACTGTCATCAATTACTCGGAATGTGTGGGTTTGTATAGCAATGCATACCTGTTTTTAACGCCCACCGTACCATCCAATCGGCTAACATACCTTAGTACAGTGAAGCATCTTTCCTATGAGTCAATGTCAGAAAATGCACCAAAGGTGCTAGTCGCAACATTGATGCTACGATTCAAGTGCAGTCTGCAGTTTCACTCTTTTGTGCGTTCTAAATACGAACACATTTGCATCGCGATGACGTAACATGTCGATTTGTTGGAAAAGTGTTATTGCTGCGAGTGAATATTGTTCTTGGGCTCGCCCGTTAAGCTTCGACGGAAATCACTGCACGATACCCCCGGAAAAAAGCAACGAACACCTTGAGAACAACGGGAGTGCGATATCTGTGATTTTTCGACTGCAGTGATGTTAGTACTTGACTAATCAATAATACGATACACTAAATGTAAATTAATGAAGCTCTGTACCTCTAAAAAGCTCTTCGAATACAAAAGTGATAAGTAGGGCGATTTTTTACATGTCAAAAAAAGTCAAAATTAGGTCAAAATTGTAGCGTTATGTAGCGTTAAGTCAAAAAATGTCAAAATTGTTTACAAAGTTGAAACTTTTTTGCAACCTGTATTTCGTTTGTATCGTAGATTTTGCACTGTCGGTGAACTTATCATGTGACATTTTACAGCTTGTAGCCTACTTTATTGGCCAACGGTTGTAGACGGCCCATTGTCTGCTCATCGTGAATCATAAACATTCAAATGAAACAAATAGGTTGACATGGTGTTATGCTCAACGTACCGCGATATCCCAACTGAAGCAAGACTGCGCGGGAATTGTATGGTTCTTATATCAAGAAGTGCATGATGAAAAATTGTGATGTAGACACCATTGCCAGAATGAAGCAACACGGTGTGTCACCAGCAGTGTACGCGCAACTTCAGTGTTGTCAGCCAACAACTGCCGCTGTTGAACGTTCTTTCTCCATTCTTGACAAGCTACTCAGTAAGGACAGACACTCTCTACCCGACAATGTAGGAAAGCATCTTTCGT
>ATSW01121735.1:0-15176 GCA_000444245.1 Botryllus schlosseri
AGACCGCCAAATCGCCCCCTGGGGGCGATATCGCCCACGTTGGGAAACACTGCGGCTTAGCCTATACATGGAAATTTGCAAATTAGCTGAATGATAATGATTACCTTGGAATATAAGCTGTTTGATAACGATCCTTTACTGTTTCGCAGCATACGCTTCTACCGTTAAATGTGACGTCGATTTGGTTGAAATTCCNTGATATTAGCTTGTATAGCAGCATCCTAAAATTGAAAAAATAACCATNNGGCATACGGTAAACGTTTAGTTGACAATTTGGATTGGATTCGAAAGGCCCANGACATCCGAAATGTGTACTGATGTTGTAGCCTTGACTTGCTTTATGCTTGTAAATAAGCGAGTTAAAGTACAATTTTGTAACTNTCCTACGCATAGTATATTACTCACCAACAACATATTTGATTTCACATTCACAGAGTAAGAGTCTGCTACTAATAGCAATCAGTCCTTGAATCTAACAAAAAGCAGATTTGTGCATATGCATCAGATCGTGTGTATGNCATATCATGAGTCAAGAAGTGCATATATTATGATTTGTTTATATTGATCGAAAGGANAGTTTGATAAACTTTGGCAAGGCTATGTTTGCCTCTTCNTATTGGTCAAAACATTGAAGACCCAGCTAATCCGTGCATTGTTGCACACCGAGTTGACCGCAGTAGTGCGCATTGCTACTCAAGCAATAGATGTCAATTTCTACTCAATGACAAGCATATAGAAGTGGCTATGTCAAATCCATGTCAAGCTGCTTCAAATTAAAATAAATATATGAACAGAACNCAGAGAAGTAGTTTCAAAAGAAGTAGTCTNGTTGATGGGTCACATACTCTTANNAGNTAGTCTGAGNNGGCCACTGCAAAATATGTTCAATNAGGTAAGCCTGTTCCTAGTCAAGTCTCTCATATTCATAGTGATAGCAATATAGCATCGTCATATTTTCACCCATGNNATAATATNATTAACATTTACTGGCCCCAATTTACGGGGATCGAAAGNTTTNATCAAATGTCCATTGCTCACCTCAGATACCATTGCTTCATATGCTTCAGCCCTTTGCTGTTTGTATGTTACACTTGTTTTCTCATGAGGAGAAATCGATAATTTCATTCTTCAAGAGCCCCAAATTTGCGATCTTTGCCCATGCAAGTCTGAAGTAGAATAGATACCCGTAATATGTTTACCTTCCTACCATAACATAACATAATATATAATGTGTATATAGCTCAGTGATAATGACAGGGTGATAGGCCTATAAACATAGCTCTGCATAGTCAGTGGTAGGCTACCCTTTACACTTAAACAGGTCGTGATGTGCTTTGGTAATCAATATAACGACAATCGAGTCNATTTTTTTTTTCAATGCACTTACAAACGATGTCGCTCAAACCCAAATTACCGTAGTTTATAATCATAGCTAATGCTGGACCTGTCAACAGTATCTCCATTAGAGACATTGAGGTACTGTGTCTTGGAGATTGGTATCGGCACTGGTGATACAACAATTTATGTGAATTCAATGTATCGTCACTACCGGTACGTTTAAAATTCCAACTTGCTACATATAATTCTGTTCAGTACAGCTGCGACACTGAGTAACAGGAATCGGATCTGTACTGGAAACAAGTGATTTGTGGTACAGAACTTCAGAATAACGCGAAACAATAACTTCATATTGTTAATTTATTCGCTAAAAGCTTTTCGACTAACTCTCATCAGTAGCGAACGTTAGTGATGGGGTGAATCAAATTCGAAATGTAAGAACTATTTTGTCTGTATGACGTAATAATAACAAAAACAAACAACTAGTAGACGGGCTAGATACGGTAGTAACGGTACAAAACAAACGTTAACGAGTACATATTCGGTTATAAATAACCGAAAACACAACACATAACATTAATGAAATATTCCAAGAGTGTAGAGGCGTTCCTTCTGGCGACAGAGAATCGGCTTTCGTAGCTTTATCATCGTAGATTCCAGGACCTTTAAATGAAACAGAGAACGGCCACGAGCAAGTATAGAAAATTGACTGTCATTGTAATGATCAGCACATTCTGGATGGGATAAGAGATGCTGTCCAATAGCCGAATTACAAGCGGTAACTTGATCATAATCACGCAGTGTGTCAACAGACTGCGATGAAGGAGTTGGAGAAACATTATTTATTCTAATTTGCCGTGGGACATGCTGGCGAATTCTTTGCTGCAAGCGCTGAGACGTGCGACCTACATACCGACTGTCACATCGGCACGTGTATTCATATATTATGTTGCTTTGATTTGTCGCAGGTAGCACATCCTTTTGCGTTGCAGGCATCAGAGATTTCGTCATGAAGATTATCTGAGGTTCTACTTGTGAAAAACAATGGCTCACTGACGATTTAATTTGTTTTTCAAACCTGTTGAGTACCGTAACTCAACGTTGTGCCAAGCTTAAGCAGCAGGCAGTGCAGTTTCTATCTTATTTTGACCTGATACGGTTTTGTCGTTATATGGCCAAAATTGATGCACGTAAAGAGGATGAGAAGGTACGGCAGAATGAGCGTAACATCAGCTTGCTTATCAAGACACGATACGGTACCAAGGCAGTTGCTGGTAGTAAGGTTATTACCAACTTATCGGACTATGAGCTGAGTGACACAGAAGAGTTGGTACTATCTCTTGGTCTGGATTTTTCTGTGCCACCGACAGAAATCAAGCGTGAGGAAGTCTTTGCTGAATTTGAGGTATTACTTGGACAATTGTCACATTATAGAGTATGACTGGAGTGACGACTCGATTGTTCTCCCATTGTTAGCCGGCAGAATGGTCACGGTCAGATGGATGCACCCAAAACAAGATCGCTCAGTGCTTGTTTCAATGGCGTTCAAGGCGATTCGTCGTGTATTTCTTGAAATTGCGTCGGAATTAGTTAGACAGTTCAACATTTAGGTAGCGGTGGCGAGTCGTTATGACTAGTGAATAATACTGTGTAGCCTATGTTACATTTCTCACGAGATTGATGTGATATTGTGGCTTCGATCCTTTGTAGAGTTTGCTATATATATGAATATAATGACGGAAGATATAGAATATCTGGTTCGTGTGCATTGGCTATTGTGAGATGAATTCATGGAAAGAAAGACTGAAGAATACTACAAAGTGAACAAGTGGAAAGATCTTGAACTATACCGATATGCAATTCACAATATCGTTGATTGAAAATATGTCCTATATTAACTGCAGAAACTCGAGTATGAATATAACAAATAATATTGCAACTGTTTTGTAGTCTTATATAATGCCTGTCCGATAACCGCAGAAACTTGAGTATGACTAGCAGGACCGTAACTGCCGCACCCCAAACCCCCGAATTGCGCAGGGCCCGAGCTCGAAGGGGGCCCAAAATTATTTCGCCAATTAGCATAAATTATGGAGTATTTTTCAAAAATTTTTCGCGCTGCGTGCGATTTCAAGTTGCCAACTTTCTTAGGTATTTGGTAGCCTACTCTTCCCCAAGACAAAATACGCAGGATTTATCGAAATGGACATATCGGCGAGACATTTAAAGTTTTAGAACAGGGCAGGCCAACCTTTTCAGCTAAAGGGCCACATTCGATTGACGAACTTTTGCGCGGGCCACCATCCGCGCGAAGCGCGAAAATTTTTTAAAGTTCATAGGTCAATAATATTGTCACTTAACTATGTTTCGGGCCTGCTGTATATCGTTGGGATAAGTTTGTGAGGGCTGGGCTATTCGGCGCATGGACATATCGATATCGAAAGCTGCGACCAACATGCGTTAATCATTTCGTGCCTAGGTTTCATTGTCGACGGTCCTACTGCGAGCGCAAACGCAAGGTCGCATATGTTGAACGACACTTTGTCTCGTAATCGCGAATATAGTTAGACTCAATCTGATACATTGGGTGATCTTCAATTTTCACAAAAGGGCAACAATTTTAAAAACAAGAAATCGAGTGTCAACATATTGCGCTAAGCTTGTAGAAATTTTTTACCTTTGATAAATCTATCGCAAATTGTTCTGCTGTATTGTAGTGTACGAAGATAAAGGCTACCAATATGTGAATGGTTGATGGATCTGTCAATGAGTCGAAACTGATATTTTATTCATCACATCTCAAGTGTTGCGACCAGACTAATAAAATTTTTGGTTGGCCTTGCAAGTTCACAATCTGTGCGATCCATGTTTGATGATATTAGAAATTTCGGAAATTACCTCGCGGGCCACTCAAAACCATCTCGCGGGCCACATGTGGCCCGCGGGCCACGGGTTGGCCGGCCCTGCTCTACAGTCTACACCTTTCGCATATAGCTCAATTTACAGCTTTTGGCAATCAATGCGAACGAATTACGATCGTATTCACAACTACTTACATACTTGGGTATATTTAAAGTCAGTCAAGTCTACTTCTACTTCAAGTAGTTTTACGTTATGTGAGAAGTACTTCTACTCGTACTTGAGTAGATTTTTCCGTCGCTACTTCTACTTCTACTTGAGTAGTTTTCTTGACTACTTTGACCACCTCTAATACCAATCAAGCACTCTGCACCTCATGCATATTTCAATTTGCAGCTTTTGACAGGTCATGCGAACGAATTAACACCGTTTTTAAATCTACTTACTCACTAGAGTAGATTTAAAGTCAGCAAATTCTACTTCTACTTGAAGTAGTTTAAGGTATCTTTTAAAATTGCTACTTCTACACGCACATGAGTAGATTTTTGTGTCGCTACTTCTACTTCTATTGAGTAGCTTTCTTGAATACATCGACCACTTGTGCGTAGGAGCATTTGCTGCCATCCCTGGCTTTCGTTGAAAATGCTGCCCAAATTTTGAAATAGTTTCAATATCTTTTCAATCATATTTACTGGATTAAATCTTGTTGTGATGACTAAAAAAAAGGTCATCACCTCACATGTTGCCGCCCCCTTGCAGCCTCTGAGCCACAACCGCGAAGTGGTTGCTTAGCAACTATGTCTGGGGGATGTTCGGATTGTTTTGCCACTCGGATATTATTATATCTGGTATAGATTCGGACTGTGATCCGCCAGCACAATGAAATTAATATCATCGTAATCAGTACCCCGGTAGATTTCGGTTGATAATACCAATAATTTTATCAAATTTTGCGCTCGGCAAGCTGGTCAAAAATGACCGACTTTACCCTAGGGATACCATATTTTGGAAACAGGCAAGGAGGACACTTTTTTCAAATTTTTCAAATTTTTTAAACTTAGAATACCGTAGTCGGTTACTAAAAAAAGGTCAAATTTTCACTCAGCTCCCGAAATACCCGACGGAGCGTCACTTCGGTGCTGATTTACGGCATCTCAGTCGAATTTTGCATTAAATTTGACCAAAATTCCTCAAAAAGAGGACAAAATCTCAAAATGAAGGACATTTAGGCGTCCTCGGAGGATATTTTCAAAAACCTGAAAAGGGAGGAAAGGGCGACGTATGGTAACCCTACTTTAGCCACATGGAAAGTGTGAGGTAAACCAATCGCAGTGAGCCGTAAGATTTGCTATGTCCAATCACTGAGCTATATAAACCAATGTGCAATGTGCATGCAATGTACAATGTGCAATGTCCAACATTGTAGGACCATAGCAATTTACAACGTAGCTAGGTATGGTAGGACCGTAGCATGCACCATGACACCATGTGGCATATGTGTTCGTGTTCACTGTCATATGTGTAAAAAAAATTCATAAAAGTTCGTGTTTGCACGAACCCCAATCTTTCAGCTGTTTTCAACATTCCTCCCGAGTCCCGAACCCGACTCAGCTCATCAGCTGGCAAGTGGCAACCTAACAAGGAACAGTGAACACTGAACAGTGAACACTGAACAGTGAACAGTGAACACTGGATGGGGTTATTTGTATGGCTCAACAAGAATGAAAATAAACACTGTGGGCAAAGAGGTGGGGTCTCCGTTTCCGTAGGTTAGTAATCTATAGATTCCTCCAGTATTGGAAAGTTTATGATGATACGGTAATTCTCGGCGTGAAATGAAAAGAGTTTTCTATAAGCGAGGAGTTGTAGAGGATGGCGTTTTTTCCATTGCCAACCGACGCTATTCAGAGCATTAATTGCAGCCATTTCACAGTTGTTGAGTAATCAGCAGTGACCAGTGAGCCTGTATGGAATCGGTGTCATGTGCTCACTGCTCACACATACGTTTTATTATTTTTTTATTGAATTACTTGAACGTGGAGAATCATCGCTGCTCACTGTTATATCAGGCAAAACGTACCGAGATTCCAGTAGGGGCAGTGAGTATAGTCAAGAAAAGATGACTCTGCCTATGCTATATGCCACTCATACCTTGTTGGGTTGCGTTGCATGCTATCATTATAATCGCTAACCAACCAAACTGTACCCATACCATACCGGTGAGGCTGTGAGTATAGTCAAGAAAAGGTGACTCTGCCTATATGCCACTCCATACCTTGTTGGGTTGCGGTTGCATGCTATCATTATAATCACTGACCATTTGACCAACCAAACTGTACCCATACGATACCATACCGGTGAGGCTGTGAACACATATACTTTTGTATGGTATGTAATGCAACTGTCTTTCTTAAATTAGATGCATAGTATATAAAATTGTATGAAATCATGCAGCATTCGTCCTTTGACTCCTTTCTGAGGAGGTTAACATTCTTATTCTGTAATTTTTCGCAGTCAATGCTCCTGCTCAGCCTCAGCTCAATGCACGATCACGACGAACGCATGTCACTCATTCTTTTGTTCTGCTTGGCGTTCAGTTTTGGCTTTTGGCGATATGTCGTTACATGCATGATTTGACTAATGAGAGACCATTGTAGACTCCGGGCTCAGAGGATTGACCGTAAACTCTTTAACTCCAATCTCAAGGGCGAGCAATACTGGCATTGCACGGAGATGATTTCATCTCTTACGCTTTGTTCATACGGTATGTATTTCCCTTCAACAGACATAGAAAGGTGTGCCTATCCACAAGTAATTTAGCATAATGTCTAAAAGCTCCACCAGTCGCGGTTTCCGTAAAGTTGATGTCGATCAGTACGACGAGGACAATTTCGAAGATGAAGTGGACGAATCCCAAGAATCTGGCCCAGACGAACAAGAAGTCTCCGGATACCTGATGCAAGGAAACAACAAACAGGCTTTTCAATCTGTATTACTGAACCCGCCAATCCACACAAAAAGTGCTGCCGCCAAAGAAGCTGCTTCACAGTTAGTCTTGAGAGTTTTAAACTCTATGAAAACATCGGAGATTCAATCGGCCATCGACTCGTGCGATACCGACACTTTGGACGTCCTAATGAAATATATTTACAGATGTTTCGATCTTGGATCAGACGGACAATGCTGCGCGAGCCTGCTTGCTTGGCATGAAAAGGTTTTGGCTAAAGCCGGTGTTGGATCCATTGTCAGAGTTTTAACAGATAGGAAGCGACTTTGATCTTGTCTAACTAGAACAAGATTCAATGCAATCCATTTGTGTTGCTATTTCAATTGCTGAATGCTGCATATATCTCGGAATGCTGTACGCTTCTGTTTATATTATGATGAAATCGTGGATTAATCGGTGGTTTTTCAAGATATTTTATGAAATTTCATCTTGATTTATTCAGAAAGCAGAATCGAGGTGACCATTTGGCCAAGTATACCTTGCGATTGAGTATAATCAGTATTTGGTTAATCATACACCGTCTTCATGCTTTCAGATTGCCGATGATTTGTTGAACTTTTGTTGATGACCACAATATTTTCAGTTTACTTGAATTGATGAAAATGAATGCTCATTGAGTATTTTTGTAACTTAGATATTACACAGACTTTTGTGAAGGCCTGGGTGATAGTGGTTCAAGTTGGTTTTGTAAGGAATCAAGTAAACCAACATAGTGAAGTGACAAGAATATATGTCTGTTCTTTACTATAAGACTCTCTTATTCAAGATTAAAGGACAGGTTAAAGAGTTAGCCACACTACTATCACTTTTGAGTGGAAAAACATTCTATCGTTGCACAAATTACCAAGTCTCGGCAATATGCTCCTTTTTGTTACGAGTTTAAATGGAAGATGACAGTATATACTTGATATGCAATTATCACTGGAACTATATCAATTTTAATTGGGCAATAAATCTATGATATTTGCATTAAATGTTGTTCTGTTCTTGGAAAATCTGTTGTAGAATATTTAATTCTTCACATCAGTCAACAGTACTTTCCTAGATCTATAATTCCTCAGACTGAAAATATTTCTGGATTGTTGATTATCGAGCTCATTTTTCTTGTAAATTTGGGCTAGCCAAAAATTTGGATGTAAAGTTTATGTCAATCGATCAATATATCAGGTGAGTACGAAAAATCTACAATATTGAATTTTCAGTAAGGAAACTGGAGGAAACCTGGTAATCATGTTTTCAGGGGCTTAAGAATTGTTCTCACTTAGCGGAGGTTGCATTCTGCCAATTGCTTTCAAGTTCAGTGTGTTAATGCTAACTTTTTTTCTTCAGGTTATTTTTCTGAAAAGTTCTCTTCATGAAATAAGATTCAACATTCTTAAGTGCTTGTAAACTAGTTCGCTCGTTTGTAACTCAAAGGAAGTTTCCCGTATATATGCTCTAATGTAGGACTGCACTGCAAATGTTTCGCAATGTAGCCTTCTTCACAAGCTTACCCACTTTCAGCTGAAGACCCAAAGTGATTACGGCCAGAATACAGTTGCAGTCCTGAACGTGCAAAGCGTGAGGTCCTTGAATAGATCTTTGAGCAGTGAGCACACATCTCTTATTTTTGAATGAGAGAAATACAGATCATCTACGCAGACCACAGAATTACTCCTTGCAGTTGCAATGAAAAGTAATGGGCACCCATTTGTGCTGCTCAATGAGTGTTTAAATATCTCTATTCGGTTGCTGCAAACTAGTGTATTCATTTTGTAGAATATTGCTACACTAAGCAGCCTTATGATCAAGTCAGTTAAGCTTCAAACCTAGTAATAAAGTAGACCTGTTCAACCAAAACGTTAGTTGAGTCATGCAAGACTCGGAATGATATAGAGCTATGGTGGTTGGTGAATAAGGTTTCGGAGTGAATGCAACTAGTGACGTATTTCCCCGCCTAGTTTCAGACTTGCAACTGAGTAAACATTCTCTTGCATGTTGGTAGCACCTACGCAGAGGAACAGGAAATTGTTATCTAGGAATTGTTAGTTTGATAAAGCGTTATGAACTGCAAACCATTCGAAATAATATTATTTAGGCTGATATCTTTTATACTTCAGACACCCTCAACACTATGATTTGATCTTCCAGGCACAGGTTACTATCAATTAACAGAAGCTATATATTAGAACATAATGGCCAAGAGTTCCACAAGTCGTGGCTTCCGTAAAGTGGATGTTGATCTGTACGATGAAGACAAATTCAATGATGAAGTTTCTGAAATTCAAGAGTTTGGCCCGGATGAACAGGAAGTATCAGGATATCTTATGCAAGGGAATGCCTCACAAGCGTTCAAGGCTGTGCTGCTGAATCCACCTGTGCACACGAAGAATTCAGCTGCCAAAGATGCCGCCGCACAGTTGGTGCTGCGAGTTCTATGTTCCATGAAATCTTCCGAGATGCAATCTGCCATCGATTCGTGTGATACTGAGGCCTTAGATGTCCTGATGAAGTACATTTACAAATGCTTTGCGCTCGGATTGGATGGGCAGAACTGTGCTAGTCTACTTACCTGGCATGAGAAAGTTGTGGCCAAAGCAGGAGTTGGATGCATTGTGAGAGTGCTGACTGATAGGAAACGTCTATAAAGCATTTTGGATTGTACCCTGACGGATTCGTAATAGGCCTACATTCAAGATCACATTTATGATAGCTGAATGCTATGATGTATTGATATACTGGACAAACGCCCCTCCACATATATATGATGCAATAAATTTAGGATACAGAATCCTTTTCACAGTTGCTAACCGCTATTGTAAGCATTATATGGCAAACTGTTTTCATGATTTACTTTGTACGCTGTTTGGTGTGACTCAAGTCCATCAATGGAATTTCCCTCATTTGTTGCAAGGCTTTGATTCGTCAATAGAAACAATTTTTCTGTGGTCTCTCTCCGTAAAGTGTCGATTTCCACACAAACCCTTTTCCTATTCCGACTTTTGGACCATAATTCAATTCAAGTGCCAAAGGCTTTGTTTTTAGATGTGATGCAGAGTCATTGCATTGTTTTCTGGTACATTTTTGTTAGCAATTGATGATATTGACTGCATGAAACACTACAGGTCTTTTAAAGTAGCCTACTGACCAGCCCAACAAGGGCAAACGCAGGATCGAAATCATAAATGATCGCATATATTTTTGTCCAATTCACGGTAAAGCATAATTTCTCATCAGCCCTCATTGGTTATCAGATTAAGTCTAACTCAGAATAACGATCGCTTGATGTCAAAATATTGTTTGCCAGTGAATTAGATTAATAATATTAGAGTAAATGAATGATGGACTGGAAATTAACTGTAAAATTTCGGAAAATTGAACTAGGCTACACTACCAAATTTAGTCATCTCCGTGCATCTTTTTTCATATAAATCTAGCAACTCTCTCGATACTAGGCGCCCCTTTTATATGTCAAGTTGATCATGTGACTTACCTTGTATTGGGCGTCCGTTGACCTGAATTGTGCAAACGCATTTGTCCGCAAACCGTGAAATATTTGCGACAAACTCGAGTTGGTACCTTATCTGTGACAAGTATGTCTCATTTTAACTGTTGAGATTGAAGTGTTAACTGCATGTGTGAGTGTGACCGTAATGATTGATTAGATATTTGCAATTGAAATGTAGACCTACTCCTAAAAATGTAAAATTAAGCCGATTTTGCAGTTGACACTTGGTAGTTTGAGTTGTGTGGAGTCGATAATATGATTTTAATTGTGAATTTTTGTGATGAATATGTGTTTGATCGTATTTTGTGTTCTCTATATCTTTGTCTCGGGTTTAGAATCTCGATGAAAATTCGTTATCACCCATCATATCAATCTATATGTCGGCTATTCAAGAACTGCCTTGGTGTTGACACACACTTAAGATCAATATTTGACTTCCATATTGTAGCCGTGACATGGTCGCCGCTCAATTGAATCAATTTGGTATATTTGGATTGTAGGTCTAACACTAAGTACATCATGGGTAAACTTGCCGTTTTCGCTGTTAAATTTCCTTCTGAGAAAACTGTGTTCTCGCCTGGGGATATGGTCAGTGGAGAGTTATTTGTGCAACTGAATGAGCCGATGGAAATGAAAGGTGAGTGTGTTTTTATTATTGTGTTAACCATACCATACCACCGGGTCACCATTGTTTCAACATAGGCATCTAGTACGCAAAGAATGTGGGTATCAACATAGGCCTATTCTGTGATTGTGTAGTAGAGTAGGCTATCATATTTCTTGTGGTTAAAATCTAATTTCAACGTAGCAGTAGTAAATGAGCCTTGTAAGTTTAATAAATTGTGTAATAATTTGATACTATGTGTATTGGTCCGGCGGCATATGAGCGTGCAACACCTGAGCATGGGTTAGTACGGTCAAATGCTGGGCTATCAGGTGAACGATAGGAAGGCAGTTTCTTGCTGGATGGTGCTTTCATTCATGTTACTCTCAATCTTTTAGCGATAACCATCCAGTTTTTGGGAAAGGCGAATGTGCGCTGGACTGAAACTCACACCATTTCGACCGGGAAAACAACCACTACCACCACTAGAGTATACTCGGCCAACGAAAAGTATTTTGATCAAACAATTCCAGTGCATGGAGAAGGTAGGCTAATTGGTAACAAACTCATTGACGCCTTCAAAATATTGCTTTTTTCTGAAGGTGTAGATGGTGGAAACTCTTTATCACAGGGATCACATTCATTTCCTTTCAATTTTCAATTACCAACACAACTCCCTTCTTCCTATGAAGGTAAGTCGATATCGCATATTTCAACCCCAGTGCGAGGATACCAATATAATTAATTGTAATATACTTGATTTTGATGAAGCTCTCTATGCTCAAGGCTCAACCATAACAATGAAGTGCCTAAATAATTTTTGTGTGGTGGGGTCTTGCTTTTCGTACCTGACTAAGTGACTAACCTGAGCATACCAAAAATATCCACTGCTATTAGATTGAAGGACTAGACTTGTTAGTACTTAGTGTATTTCAAAATTCTTCCACCCAATGCTACTTTCAAATCAGTATTGTCACAAATTCACGACGCTGATTAACACGATTCAATATTTAAATCTGATTCTGATTCCTTCAAGTACCGGTGTTGCTGATGTGTGCATAAGAATATCTAGAACCTGGCTTTGCTTGTGGTAATGAATTCCAGCAACTAATATTAGGCCTACATTGGAGATCCCGGATTAGAGTAGACTTTGGTACCAGTTGAAGCTGTAAAAGTTTTTACTTTTTACGAATATAGTGAATATCCAACATGTGTATGATTTCCTTTTATCTCATGTTAGTTTGAGCCATGCGTCTTTATGGTTGTCTATATTCAGATCGCACTGGCCACATACGATATCAAGTAAAAGGGACTATTGTAAAGCCATGGAAGTTTGATCACACTACCAAGCGAGTATTCACAGTGTTGGATTCCCTGGATTTGAATACAGTTCCAAATGCTTTGGTATGGATAATGCAGTTTTGGTGGTGCTTGTGCCATCTTGTTTTTCTTTTGCAATTGGGCATATTTTTAGGTTGGAGTAGGCTATGTATAGCATCTCAGTGTCATTTGTCGAATTTATGTCAAAGCTCTCAAACCTGCAGCTTGAAACAGACATCTAGGCTCACTGTTACTTGTCAAATTTATGTCAAGGCTCTGTTAGCTGAGTTGAAATAGACCAGTAGTAGCTACTGGCAATCCATGCAATATAGATATATCGAAAATTGTCATGCAACCTTCAAATAATGCTGCTTAATTATAGTGCACAGACAAAATATGCACTATCCCAAACACTAAAAATATGCACCATACTGGACTGGATATAGATTAATATATAAAATAATCAGGCTTCAACTATTTGAGATCGCTGCCAAGTTAACTGCACGACACTCAATGTCATATGCTGTGGTCATGCATTGTGGTGACTGTGAAAATATTACTCAAAATATACTACCCGACCTCTTTCAGGGTAAGCGCCATTTTTCCAATAGACATTTAGGGATTTCTAATGCAGTCCCTATTCAGATGCCGGGCAGTGGCTCAGAAACGAAAACATTGTGCTGCGGCTGCTGTAAGAGCAGACCTATCACCGTCAATTTCAGGACTGACAGAGTAGGCTTCGTTCCTGGCGAATGGGTGACGGTCAATGGCGAACTGAGAAATTCGAGGTACCGTCTGCTTGCTTGTGTGCTTTTTAAAGTTGAAATATTGACCTAGTCAAATTGTGTTTTTAACAGCAACAGTACCATTAAAGAGACGTCGGCGCATATCATCCAAAAAGTCACGTACCACGCGACTACAAAAACCAAATCGGTGACGAACAAACTCGCCACCGTTATGCGCGAAGGCTGTGGACGCCGTAGCAGTGTGTCAATGAAAAATGTAAAATTACAAATTCCGCCGGTGCCACCTTCCGAGGGCAAGCATTGCTCCATTATCGACATACAGTATTTTGTACAGGTACGTTTTTTTCTTACTTTTCCATCGATTTGTTGACGTGTGGTACTATTGCGATAGCCGGGAGCAAAGATTTTAAGCTACCGTTTACTTAGGGCGAAATTGAGGTGATCATCCATCTTGTTAGACCAGTGGTTCTCAAACTTTTTTAAACACGCCCCCCTTATGATAGTGAAAAATTTCGCGTCCTCTTTATTGTCATATCACAAAATGCAACCAGAATTCTTGCAATCTTAACGAATAGTTTGATGGCATGGAAGGTTATGACTGTTGATGAGACACTTCTCATATATGGAATTCGGAATATGGGCAGAGCCATAAGCCGGAATTGGAGGTAAATCGCGCAGAGCGCGAAATTTACAGTTGACCATGTGAGACGCTTCCGCGGCCCCCTAGTTTAAGAACCACTGTGCTAGACTATTATTATTAGTTTAATATAGCCTATATTTATATTTTTCCACAGAGGAAAGTCTAGTAAAATATAAATGTTAGCAATCAATTGATAATCATGAAAAACCTGTCATAAGTTACTTAGGGTGATTTAGAATCTTTACTAGACTAATGGTGGAACGTCTGGCTTCTTGATCAATAGGCCGTGGATTCAGCATTACCGGGATAGCATGGTTGGGTGGTAAAAGGCTATATCTGCAACTTCCTTGTCCAGCAGCATATGCACATCATGCACTTATAGTATGCATACCGGTACGCACAGATTGTTTGTATGTATATCATGAGTCGGTGTGTGTGCCGCAAAAACAACAACTTCCTATCCATCTAGCTCAGGGGTGAGCAGACCTGCTTCATGCGCGGGCCGCATATCAAAAATCTTAGCTTTAAAAGAGCCACAACACATATATTGAAAACGGATTTATGACATCACAATGAAATAGAGGCTGTTGAATGAAGGTTATTATTATGTGGTGATACGATGCGTCTCCACATGGGCAGCAGTGTGTTTGAAATCATGCTGATATGACTTCTAAGCAGCAAGTGCTGATGAAAAATTGAGGAAGATTCCAGCTCGGTAATGTCAAGGGCATTTTCGTGGCCAAAACTCTGTAGTTATTGCTAGCCTTTACAATACAAATGGAAGAGCCGTGTTCACCATTGCTTGCCCGGAAATGATTGTGACCTGCGCTGGGCGTAATTAATTATCAAGCTCGTTGTTGAACACAAGGATTTATCATTGATTGATGACCATTGACCAGGCATCCATTGTAAACGTAAGTGAACTCGATTCGGGAGTTCAATAGCAAATTTCTAACCCTGTGGCTGTAGTGCCACCTTCCCGGATAATTTTACAAGTCTTGCGTGAACCATAATGAAAGAAGCAGCACGAAAACAATACACAATAAAATGCCCACCCCTGTTCTAGCTACTCGTAGGATGTTCTTATTATCGTTACTTGACGTTGACAGTATAGTCTCTATCCGTCAATTGGAATTACTTCCAGCTTTTTCGGGTGGCAATATGCGAGCTGAGAC